>VWPV01000810.1:26685-39013 GCA_013389885.1 Geococcyx californianus
TCCATGCCACGGGCTGCCAGCTTATCCAGTAGTCTATTATGGGGGACAGTGTCAAAGGCCTTGCTGAGGTCCAGGTATACCACATCCACAGCTTTCTTCTCGTCCACCAGGCAAGTCACATGGTCGTAAAAAGAAATCAGGTTAGTCAGGCAGGACCTGCCCCTCCTAAAACCACAAACCCCTTTTTGCAAGAAAGAGATAATGAAACCTTGACAAAAGCCTATCTTTTCTTTTACAAATCTTTCTATGGACAATAGTTCAGGAAAACGAGTTTTCATTCCAAATTAAAAGCCATCATCGCAGTTAAGTACTTCTGGAATACACCCCAGGGAAATCTTCAGACAACCTACTATCTCATAAAATGACACTTCTTATTTAACTCCATCTATGACATGAAATTGTCATTGCTACTGACGTTTTAGTCTTCCAACCATTACCATTTCACAGCCAGTAAGATGGATCATAACAATGGAAAACCACTTGTTTGCCAGTTGGATTTTAAAACTGTACATAAGTATTTATTGAAGGTTCTATAATTAGACTAGAAATCTGCTAATGAAAGGACAACAGTCAACTCCTAGCTATTTCAGATGAATGATCTATTTAAGGAAGAAATCTTCAAAAGCAAATTTAAATGTGTTTCATCTGTTGTATAGATGTTAGGTCCCCATTCAATTTATTAAGTTCTACATGCCCTTCTTGCTGAAACAAGCACAAGCAAATTCATTCACAGAAAATTATCCACTTAAGTTAGCGAGATTTTTTCCTTGGAATTAGTAATAATAATATAAAAAACCAGTATTCCACCATTTTTTACCAACACACAAAAGAAACTGAAATAAAGAAAGAACACGTGTATATTGAAGATATCCT
Organism: Geococcyx californianus; assembly: GCA_013389885.1. Lineage (NCBI taxonomy): Eukaryota > Metazoa > Chordata > Aves > Cuculiformes > Neomorphidae > Geococcyx > Geococcyx californianus. Next base: position 27,559 of record VWPV01000810.1, read on the forward strand.
GAGCTGATAAAAATATTTCAAGAATAAGATCCTCACTGTGAACATCCTAGTTTCATACTGAGATAAGATCTATTCACTACGGTGTTACAGTTCCCTGATCAAAAGAGATACTAAAATAGCACAAATACACACACACAATGCATTAAACAAATATCCCAAGTTTGCTCAGGCATCATTATTGCAACTTGCTGACTTCACAAAACATGCATTTTCATAGTTATTCTGATGAAACAGTGGTATAATACCTTTAAACATTCTTTTACTTCAAATAAATTCACATTTGAAGAGGGAAAATTTTCTAAATTTTTGCTTTGTGATTAACTGGTCTCAAAATGAAATCCAAGAATAATTTCTATTTTCAGATAGATAGTATCAACAGCTGCTTACCTGTGCTGGGCAAAACTTAAGATATTCCCTAATGATTTCTAGCAAGAAATCAGGGTTTAGTTTTTCAAAATATTCCACACCAAGAGGAAAACCCTTTAAAGATGAAAAATGAGTATCCAGGACGTCATTCAGTGAGGCAATAACTTCTTCTTGTCTCTTATGGTTTTTTGTAGCTAGGACTGCACGCAAGAAAGATAATTCCTACAGAAAAAAAAGAAATAAAAAACATTCCCCATATTTCAGATACATTCATCTATTCATACAGTACTACATAATTCTCATTAGCCACTTCTTTATATTTAGAGATACTGTAAGACATTTAGTATGTTCACTGTAAATGACACTGATGATTATGTCAACAAACTGCTTTAATTTGTGCAAGAAGCTCTAAATTTTTATGAGCACAAAATCCTGAAAATAATTGATATCCCTCCTCTCTTGACATTTCAAACTTGTTTTCAGAAACAGAGCACTGAAGGAAGGCAATGATGTTTTTGCTCTGCAAGCAAACAGCCTTGAGTTGCAAAGTTAAGCAACACATTAACTCAGATTGATAGGAAATAAAACTAAAATTTAGATTTAATGGTACTCTATTAAGAATACTCTGCTCAAGTGACAGGGAACATGAAGCAGTTAGTAGACCACAGTTCAGATCCTAATCTAAGTATTTTAATGAAGGAATATGTCACCTACCCCAGATTTCCCAACAGACTGTTGTATTTCATTAAGGAACTCCAACTGCTGCTCTGCATCTTCCAGTTGCCCTTGTATTAGCTGACAACGGATAATTCCTGTAACATATTTAAACATTTTATTGCAGATTCCTCTTCTTAGTCAAGCACACGCTTTGTTTTCCAGAATGAACCTTTTCTACCCCAGCCTCTTCATAAGGATAAGAAAGAATAGTTCTAGATTTATGATAATGCAGATTTTCTGTACTTAGTAATACCTAGGAGAGATGATGCATGATTGATACATTAATAAATGCAATGCTATAAAGCAGTTTCATGGGAAGATCTCGTCTCTTAAATAACAAAAAGTTTTAAACAATAAATCTTCAACTGGTTCTAAAGCCTGGCTTCTACAAGAATGTACAAGTACAAGAAAATGAAATCAAAAAAACACACAGCCCCAACCAGACACAGAAACCACTCCTGCCCTCTGAATTTTCCGTAGTGTTTGAAGTTTCAAGTTAGGAGGCAGCAGCATAGTCAAGGAGAAAAAAGGCAGATGAAAATCTGTGAAACAAGTATGTCATATTCACTCTCCATTTTCTTGATAGCAACTGGACTTTATAGAAAGTAATTTTCATTGCAAAGAACATAACATGTACATCAAAAGTAGTAGATGTTTTGACTTGATTATGTTTTTCAATCTGATTTAGAAAGGTATGCAGACATGGATAGATTGTTCTATCCACTGATCTTGTACTTTTTATTTCTGTAGCACCTAAGAGTTCCCTAGTTCTTAGGCACAAAACAAGCAAGCAAACTAATATAGCCACATCTCTGTCCTTACCATTATTTTGAGAGTTCTAATGTAAAAGAGAAAAGTTTCACTTTTCAAAATGAAAACCAAGAGATATATCCAGTGAGGAGAAACTGTTGCTACAAGGAACACAGCATAACATGAAACAGGAAGCATTGCCCGATGCTCCTGTTCTAAATATTCTTATGAGCAGTAGTAGGAAAAATTGATAAAAAAACCATCACCTATGTCTTAAGGTCAGTAAAAATCAAAAGACAGCGTAAGACCTTACCAGTTAGTGCAGAAACACTTGTTTCATCAAGCATCATAGCAGTCTCGTACCATTTTAAAGCTTCTTTCACTCTCCCTTGTAAGATCATTTGGTAGCCAAGTTCAGTAGCAAATTCTGCATTGTCAGATGCCAAATCAAACGCTCTTTTAACTAAGGTTTCTGTATGTTGAAGGATGAGTTGGTTCCGCCCACACTAATAATAAGAATAATCTTTAAACTTAATTTTTTCTTATTTTTCAGATTCACTTAGAAAAAAACACTGAATATTACTGTTGCAGTTCAGACATCTTCTCATGTAAGACTGTAGTAATTCTGTAGTAATTGACTGTAGCAATTCTATAAAAATTTTGACATGAAAGTGTTTTGGATCCAAACATAAAAATACAATACCATAAAATGAGGAACAGTTGATAGCTCCTTTGAATGCTTCCTTAAAATGATTCTGATAAATCCAAAGATGTAAGAAACTTTCATTTTCAAGGCCATGCGATAAACCTTGCAATTTTTCTACCTTAAGAGTCTGGTCGGTGGATATTTGAGTGTATTTTCCCCAGAAACTTGTTTCTCATTTAGAAAGAAGGAGTAAAAACATTTTTGGAAATGACATAGCTTAAGTATTGTAATTCATACTGAATGCAAAACTTTAAAAACGTAGTTACCAAAGGCCACACAAGGTAATCTATTTCAATTGTCCACAATCTTCTACTTTTTAGTAGACATTTAAAATCTATCTACAAGAAAAAAAAACAAACCCCAGGTACAGAGATGTATGCTGGTCTAGAAACAAAGCATACTCACTGTTCTACTGAAAGCTAGAGCTGTTTTAAAGAAGAGCTGTGAGTTATGTGGTTCTAACCTATCCAGTGTCTTAATCAGGTCTCCCAGTCTTGCTGAAGCCTTGGAAAAAAAAAAAAAAAGAGTACCATACTAAGCAATAGAAAGCATGAACAGATTAGGAAAATTGAACAGTTGTCACTAAAATCTAGTCACATATTTTACTATGCAATAATACCTTGAAATGTAAAGTCAGAAGTTTTCAGGGCTAAAAGTGAGATTTACTTTGCAATTCCTAGAAAAATACTTCAGAATACTAAATTTTATTGTAAAGTAAATCATGTGTCCTCTACATATGCTCTAAAAAAAATTAAAGACTTGAGCTAAATCTGATATAATGAAAGAGTCCCATAAAACAATACAGTCTAATAAAACCCTGATCTGTGAATCTTGCTTGGGCTTCATTATGACACAGACAGACATGCTCAAAACCAAACCATTTCCAAATGTCCATAATTTTAACATCACAGTTTCTCAAAACACCTAAGGTACCTTAGACGTTTCCTGGATTACAGTAATAAAGAACATGTGCTTTTTTAATATCATTTTAGAGGAACGCTGAATCATGTTTAAGTCTCATCAGGTTTCCTTTTTTCTTAGACATGGGTCTTAGTCACATGTGACATTTTACCCCAGAATCTTTTCTTTATACCCTACTATGTTCAGAAAGTTTCACTCTTGGACAGATCTGTTGAACTGGAGTCTGCAATTGTTATTCTTATTGTTATTCTTTCTCCATATTTCCTACAATTGTGTATAAGAGTTAAACTTTGTCATAAATATACTAATGACTAAAGAGTTCTTTGCAATACCTAAAAATGCATTTAACAACCTAAAACATCTTTTCCTTTAGAACTTCAAAAAATCCTGCAAAACAGTTAAAACATTTTACTTCTTTTGCTAAATCTCCACTTAAATTATACCAGCATTTTTGCATGAGAAAAAAACATTTAAAAATATTTAATGATTTATCATGACAACTTAGATAATATATTTTAAAATTTCCTGAAAAACAGCACAAGCACTGTATGCACAGAACAAATGCATATATGCTGATGCAGAAAAGGATCGTGGGAGTAGAAGGAAAACTTAAAAAGAATTCCTAGCGCTAAAAGAAATACAAGTAATTGTCAAAAAGGGGGAATAAAGCACAGGTTATACAACCTAACATCGCAGACTGTTGTTAAGTGACTATGACCCCCTTCCAAAAATTTATTGTTACAAGACCTCATTATTTCCCTTATTTCAATTAATAAAATACATAAAATTAATGGAAGGCTTACAATAACTTCAGAATTTATAAAAAGAACATTTAAAAAATAAAAGATTGCTTTGATGATTCCAATCAACACGATTGAATTAACTGTCCAGAGAAGACTTCTGTTTGGTTTGATTCTTGTTTTCTGCAAAAATGGAGGTCAAAAATTATGTTTCCCTTGGCATCCAGAAAACACCTCAACTTTAAGCTGGAGCAGCCATTTGAGTCAGAATAGGTGAATAAACCTCTTCTTGCAGGTAAATAGTGTAACACAGGACCCAGACTCAAGTATACTTATGTGGAGAACACATAAAGAAGATGGACATAGAACCTAGTCTATACAAATGCTGTTAGTAGCAGCCTGTTATGCATAACAAGACTCACCTCAGATATATTTCCTTCTCTGCACAGATAATGCAATGCCTCCATTCTTATGGCTTCTAAATTGAGAGTATCTTTCTGCAGTAGTCTAAAGCAAAACAAAAGGTGAATGTAAAGAAGCCAAAACAAAATCTTTGCTCATTTATCTGCTTATCCTAAAAGGAGAATAAAATAAGTTGTATTGCAGTCACTTTAAGTTATAGCTCTCAATTGAAAGCACAGCTTTGTTACTTCATGCCTATCTCAGAAAAGTCTTCTTTCATCCAAAAAGGATTCATGTATCGATGTAGTATCCTCACATAATTGCAAGACTAGGTTATAATAAAAATTCAGTTTATATTTTAAAAAAAAAAAAACTAATTCAAAACAATTAAAAATTAATGGAAATCTATCTACTTTTGTTTCAAAGTGTTCTTTCAGTGTAAACCTGGCAAGAACACAATTAATTGTGTGCTATTTCATACTCAACCTATGTGCTGTTTCAACTGCTTGTTCCCAGTCCTGGAGGGCTAGTTGTAGCTTCATTTTCTCAATGAAAGCAGGAATGAAGTTTGGAAAGTTTGCAATTATCTGATTCACAGTTTCCAGAGCTCTTGAATAGTTCTGTCGGACCTCAAAATACTGTGCCTAATGGAAGGAAGAGAAATCACATTAAAAGCCTGTACACTCACATAGGCAAGAAGATTCAGAAGTTCTTTCACACAGAAATCAGGAAAAAGAGCAAAATCTTTAAGTTTTACTTCAGCATCAACCACAACTACAGATACTGCAACAATGAAATAGCAAAAAGATGCGTAAAACCTAATGTGTGGTAAGCACTTTATAAAAAGAGGAACTGCAGTTCAGCATTTACAAGTTACTAGACAGCTGCAAGCAAAAAAACGAGAGAGATGTTTAGCTGAAGCATAAAATTGCCTTATTAGGTTTCAAATAACTTTGCATAAAGCATCTCACAATTTTAGGATACTGTAGACAACCTAAAGAGTAAACATTTTTTCAAAGCCTGAGGTATGTACCATCAAAAAACCGAGGCTCAGTAAGTCACTATTGTTGTTGCCAGAATTTTTCAGTTGCAAAGAAATTTACAGGATACCTCAAATACAAAGGATACCAAAAACACAGGATACCAAAAATACTTCAGAAGAATCAAGTATCATAGTTTTAAATTAATTTGAGAAGAAATCAATTTAGGGCTTAAATCCTCTTTACTTTGATTTTTAAAATTTACTTGCTGTATCCCACTGTGTGCATGCCATTTTATTTCATATTTTTGAGTCAGAAATGGTGCAAACATAATTGTTTCTGAGTTAATTCCTTAAGCCATAATAAGACAGCTGTATCTAAAAGGTAATTGTAGTAACTGAATTAGAGAAATACTCAGCAGTGCATATACAACCAAGCACACTTGCAAATACTACTGTGCACACTCTTGAACTTCAGTCATCGTATTTTCATTGAAAAATATTTTTTCTGCATTTAGGTTTAGAATATTAAACAAACACTATATTGAGTTATAATGTCTGAGACTGAAACAGAAAAATGTATAAAGAAAACAATTCATGTCATGCTCTTAATTAAATACAATCAAAAGGAAGAGACTAATGGTGATTAAAAGAGAGAGTTAACAATGTTCATGGATGATCACACCACAGTGTTTAACTACTACCTCTTCTTGCAGGGAACACAGTAATTCTGTGACGTGGATAGGTGTCTCGTAAGCAGGAGGAAATCACACATACTTTCACATTCTCAGATGATTTGAAATCTCATTACTTAAATATAAATATTTGAATACAAAGGTTTTCTTGCACACACAGGAAAATCATAACCTCGATATACATTTAGATTTACTGTATTTTATCTATAGCTTTCTTTTTACATTGGTGTCTAACAGACCCTAACACATCATCTGGTATCTAATTTTATTCCAACAGGAAAAAAAAAAGGGAAAGAACATAATTTTAACTGATGTGCAAAAGAAGTAGTTACCAGCTCTGGTTCATAAAAATGTGCATAGAAATATAATAATACAACAAGAAAGCTCCATAAACACATAACTATGTATATGGTAACAGACACAGCATACCATTACTGCAACTCAGGCATGCCCCTTTGTCTTAGTCTACAAAGAAAGTGAGAAGTATTATGAACTTTGGATACTGTTAAATTCACTACAAACTACTTAAAATGGGCTTTCTACCACAGGAAACAGAAGTGTCAATATATTTTTATTGTGCTAGCCATCAGCAGTTATCACTGTTCTACATTCATTAAACAATTCCATAAACCAATTCAAACTTCATTTCTACTAAAACCTAGGCTTTTCGTCCTAACAGAAAGAAAATAACCGAGTTACACATCTACTCCTTGAACAAGCTGACTTACCATAGATAAGACTTTTCACTATCTCTCTAATCACTCTTAAAAACAGTCTTAAAATCATGAAGTAAACTTACTTTACCAAGCAGAGCAAAAACATCATTTCCTTCCTGCAGTGCTTCATCAAAGTATTTCACAGCTTTTTTAACCTGAGTTTCTTTCCCACAGGTGAGATCAAGCCATGCTTTCAAAATCAATCCCTGTAAATAAAATATAAATTGGAGTTCTTCACTAACTTGGTAGTAAAAATTATGCTACACTAATAAGCAGAAATAACCTAAATATAAAATGAGACTTAAAGTATCTATTTTTAAATATTTAAAACATGTATCTGGAATTAGAACCAATCTACAGCATAACCCAAAATATTAGTAATTCTCATTCCAACTTGAATGAATCAATAGTTTATTGACGTAAAGGACTTAAAAAAAAAAACCCAATCGCACTGAACTAGTCTAATGTGTTCAGCAAACAGAACAAAATCTCGCAGAAGTGATCACATAAGGTAGCAAGAATATTTTCTGCATACAGTTATGAAAAATATTTTCTTAAGTTAGAGGGTGCTGAAAAAGGAGAGGAACCTGGGTTTCTTTCCTACTGTCTAATTAAAAAGAAAAAGTTGTGTGCAAAGGGCAAAGATCTGACATTTCCCAAATACCCAACAGTATTATAAAAAACATAGTACATAGAAGTTTCATAAGGTGAAATATATCTTTTCATTGAAGGAATGATTACTTGTAATTAATTAATTTTATTTATCTTATGTGTTCCAGACATTTAATTATAGCTTAAGTAAATCAAATCTACTTTGAAGTGCTGGATTATTTATATAAATTATAATTCCCATCAATCCAAAACTTCACACTATAAAATACAATAGCTTTTTTGTAACATGAAATTAAAGAAGTGAATCACATTTAAAATGCGAAGGTTAGTAGAAGAACCATATTTTTTAGTTCCTAACAATCAGGGTCACGACTATTAAGGAACAGAAACTGGCTGAAATTCATACACTCAAGCATTTTAAAAATACAGGAGGTATTTTATTTCTATATGAGGAGTACATACAGTATCTTATAAAGACAAATTGTGTATACTAAGCAAATCATATTTCACTAAGTTTAAGCACGCTGAACCACCTCCCCAAAAATGTGAAGTACACATAACTTTGTGTTTAAAATGAACTTTAGAATAGTTGCTGATTTCTAACTCATGTAAGATCACATAAACCATAAACTGCAGATTAAAAACTGCGCAATATACTGAACCACACAAAGGAGCAATTCAGAAACAAGATGTGTTTAATACTAGTGTCATAAGAAGACAATTATGCATTCAGTTTTAACAGCTCTGCCTTGAAGACATCTGACTAAACAAAAATAATTGTCTTTTTGCTTTTCTCTGCTTGAAGTTGATACCTCCCTTTAAAAAAATAAAATAGTAGGTTTTCACAAATCTCTTTAAAGATTCTAGTGAATTTTGATATACGTATACAAAAACACAGAAGACACTGCTACATACAACACTTACATAGATGTTAAAATAAATTACATTCAGTAAAATCCTACACAAATTTTGCCTTTAAAAACTGCTGAATTTCAAATCTCCAATCATTTTGGAATTTCTGAATCTTGAGATTTGAAGGAAATGTCTCCCTCTAGTGAGACTATCGTGCTTAGTTTCTTTCTAGGAATTATGATGCTCAGTATTAAGCAGCAAATCTGACGTAACTACGTATTATCTTCACTGGCCATTTACTAAGTGCAAAATAGTACTTAACAGACAAAAAATTCTAATGAGAATTCTACTCAGCTCTATCAAATTAATTTATGACATTAAGAAAGAAGTAACAGAACACAAAATAGTTAAAGGAAACCTTCAAATATCATATAAGTTCAGTAAGTCTAGCTTCAAAGTATACATGGTTTTATTACTATTTTACATAGAAAAAAGTTACCTCTTTACCACCACCAGAAACCTTTATCATTCTGTCAACATATTCACGGGCTTTGTCCTCACGACCAAGATGCCACAGAAATAAGCCAGCTAAGTAGAGAGCCTTCTGTCCTGCTGTTTTACGTTGCTCTTTCATTTTTGCATCCAAATCCAGAATAACATCTCGATCTGAAAAAGTTTTGTTCAGACCTTTTGTTGACAGCATCTCAAAATATCAGAAAAGAGCAGCACATAAGCCAAGGACTTCCAAAGTAAACATTGTTTTCTGTATTTTATATTGAGAAATACAAAAATACATCTGTAGCTGAGACTTCTGCCAGATAAATGGAAACTTGACAATATGGTTCATATTGATACCAGTGTCTGCCAAATAAATAGTTTACTGTAGAGCAGCCCTAAAATGCTGAACACAAGATGATACAGCTCCAGAATCCCTGGAAAATTTGTGAAATGTTTCTTAACACTAAAGCTCCTTCTCTTACATCGTCATTATTATCGTCAGCTGCTCTCTTCAAGTTCATCCCACACAAAAATTTCATTTGATATGTGTGGGACTTAGTGCCAAAAAATTTCTTTTACCCACGTTCATTTCTAGTTCTTTCTTAGGAGCCACTAAAAAACAAGACTGACACGACTTTCTCAGAAAGTCTTCAAATATATTATAATTTTGCTGCTCTATCCTCAGGGACTCAAAGAAGAGCGGTGTCAGTCAGAGTTGTTTCACATCACACTGCTTAACAGAACTGTCAGTAACAGTTGTAAATTTGCAGTCAGGAAGATACTAGAGAAACAGTTTAACAACAACTCAGTTTATCCGATACACCAACTGTGGTTTTGAGAATATAATTCTTAGCAAAATACCTCCATTTTTTAGACTGGAGAAAGGAACACCAACATTAATAGAACTCCTTTCTTGATTTGTAAGGTCAGGGCAACTTGAAAGATAGAAATGGCGTGCCTTTAGTGACTTCTTAACTTGCGTGTCTGCTCAAAAGTACTGATATCAGACAAGACTGAACAACAATCACAAGAAGCTTGATTCAATTTGTTTTTCCATTATAGTAGCTAAATCAGATTTTTTTTTTTAGTGTTCTATTTTAACATTCAGTCTTCAGAGTTTTGTCTTTTGGTATTTTTATTTACATCCTTGGTAAGTGTAACTCAATTCAGTACTAGATTCTATGCGGACTGCACCTTTTTAAATTAGGCAGAATTAGTCTACAGTTCTCAGACATTCACACACAGCTCTTTAAAACATGAAGTAGTACTGTCTAAATGAGCATACCTGGATTAGGGCTCTTTTTGTGGGCATAAATCAAAGCCATCATTGTACAAAGTGAAACATCCTGTTCGCTTTTAAGAGACTCCAACTGTAGAATACCCTCTTGGATGTCACCTAGCCAAAATAAGTGCAGCATAGGCAATAACATTTTGAGACAGAGAATATCAGCGTCAAAACCTTAATCTGACTTAAATTTTTCCCTCAGTTTTTTCTTCTGTGTTTTTGGTAACACTTTCTTCATAACTTCCTTTATTATTCACACACCCATCTCACTGGTTTGTGCAAGTCTTTCAAAAAGACACAAGAAATAAAAAGCATCTCAATACAGAAGACTTGAAAGGAGTTATGTGCTAGTTCTGCCAAATGCCATAAAGATGAAAATCATCTTTATTAATTTTTTTATACAAGGCATTGAGAAACTCTTTTTGCTCCTGTTTCTTTATATAGCTAGGATTTTTGCCTTTTTTGCATGAATCTTTTGAACATCAACAGAACAGACAACATCTTGAAAAACAGGAATGTATGATTGTTGAGTAAACAAAAAAAGTCCCAGAGTTTGAGAATGGATACACCACCTCAAAATCTTTTCAGCTCTTCTTAGCCCCTGGCCACAGCCCTCTTCCACTTTGGGTTACTTGTTAGCATTCTGTGAAATCCTTCAAATATGGATTTACCTAAATAAACTTCTCAAACCACTTTAATGTACACAAAGATCATAGAATCAAAAAATGGTTTGGGTTGGAAGGGACCTTTAAAGATCATCTAGTTGCAAATGCCGGGCCATGGGGAGGGTCACCTTCCAGTAGATCAGGTTGCTCAAAGCCTCATCCAACCTGGTCTTGAAAACCTCCATGCATGGGACACCAAGAACTTCACTGGGCAACCTGTGCCAGTGCGTCACCATTCTCATAGTGAAGAGTTTCTTCCTAGTATCTAATCCTTATCTGCCCCCTTTCAGCTTCAAACAATTACCCCTAGTTCTATCACTGCAACCTCTCATAAAAAGTCCCTCCACAGCTTTCCTGTAAGCTCCCTTTAAGTATTGGAAAGCTTCTATAAGGTCCTGGGGGAGCCTTCTCTTTTGTAGGCTAATCAAGGCAAAATCTCCCATCCTGTCCTCATAGCAGAGGTGCCCCAGCCCTCTGACCGTCTTCGTGGCTCTCCTCTGGACTCAGTCTAACAGATCTTTGTCCCTACTGTTCTGAGGACTCCAGAACTG
>VWPV01000811.1:0-92453 GCA_013389885.1 Geococcyx californianus
CCAACTTAAACCTCCCCTGGCGGCCTTCCCTTGGGTCCTATCATCAGTCACCAGAGAGAAGAGATCAGCACCTGCTCCTCCTCCTTCCCTTGTGAGGAAGCAGTGAACTGCAATGAATTCCCCCCTCAGACTCCTCTTCTCCAGGCTGAACAGACCCAAGGGACTTCAGCCGCTCCTCATACGATTTCTCCTCTAGACCCTTCACCAGCTCTGTAACCCTAGCAGTGTCAGCCTGCATTCACACACTCATTTTACAAAAGCGCTTTCAACAGGTAATGCTAAGCACATCTCTAACCCTCTGAGTGACACAGAATTTCTCAGATTTTGGAGACAGGAGTCACAATTACCTTAAAGACCTCAAATGTTTCTTGATCTTAAACGTAACAAGTCTGCATTTAAGGTTTTCATTTTGAGTTTACTGAGTCCTAAGTTTAATCTGGGGTGTATTTTCACTGAAAATAAGCCTTTAAACATCTACCTTGTTATCTTAATTGTAATTAAAGGATTTAGGATTAGTATTCTCTTACTATACAAACAAACTGATGGGTAGGATTTTGTCTGCTTTACAATACACCATTACAATTCTGCATTTCTGAGTCAGCTATGACATTCCATGATCGATCCCAAGGCAGAACTTCATAAAGGCTGTTAATGTTTGCACTGTTGAACAAATATTCTGAGATACCTGAAATCCCAAATTCTCATCTGCTCATTCTAGTACATTATATACACAGTAATTATATCAACAGTGTTGTATCTCACGTGAATAGCCAGGAGATGGTGTTCATTTGTCAAGGTAGAGATGCTGGTCCACAAAAATCAGAATTATTCAGAGATGCAGTATTGTGCTGAGGACTATAACACAGTGCTAGGATGCCATGAAGCTCAAGAACTCTGATACTTGCAGGCTTTTCAGTACTGCAGTGGTGTGTAGAGCCCAATTACCTGGTCCATCTGCCCACTTTGTAGAACCATAGAATCATAGAACCATTAAAGTTGGAAAAGATCATCAAGTCGGCATTCCAGATCTGAGATAAAAGCAAACAACAGAAAGAAACAAATGCCGTGGCAAAAATGGGCTCCAAATACACCACAGCAAGTTTGAATTCAAATACTCAGACCACTCTGAGGAAGCTGCTCTGGCGTTCTGGTACAGCTACCTTGCCTTTTATCTGGAAGTAAATTCCTTTTGCAAATAAAATAGGGAAGCAGTCTCTTCTGGCATCTGTTTGACAAGTTTTGAAACAGCCATAGCTGGTCAGGGCCGTGTGCATTTGAGGACAGAAGGCAAAAAGAAATATTTTGCAATTTTTAGAGGGTACTTTGGAAGGACCCAGACAACGTGAAACAGAGATACATGCTATGTACCCCCAGGGTTGGACAGATAACTAGAGTGCCAGGAAAGAGCAATTCATTTTTCCCCTTGCTCTGAATGAGGGGTCCCTAATTTCTGTTTTGCTTTTGTTCTGCAATTTCAGACAGATAACCATCTTTATTTGCCTCTTTATGTAAGCATTTACAGCTGTCACTAAAGGACAACAGGAGAAAAAAATATTCTGCTTCTAAATACAACTGTTGTTAAACTAAACACATGAAAGAGGGTGAGTCCCAAAAGACTGACACTGGCTCAGTTGCAAAGTAAATCTTATAAAATGCAAAGGGTGTTAAAAGTTTATTGGATATTTCCAATCTTAATGTGATTGTCTCATGAGATAACTCTTCCAACAGCACCCATTTTTTGCATAAAATAGAAAAACTTATTTATGTGTATTCCTTCACTCCCTTTTAAGCAGAGTTAACACTTCTTCAAGAGTTTTTCTTCACTCAAAATAGTGCCTCCTCAACACTCCTAACTCCAGATTACCTATGTAATCAATAAAGTTTGCATTTTGACTGGGGGCCATTGTACTCAGTTTGGCAGATAATAAAAGAAAATGGAATTTTATTCACGTATTGTACTAAAGGGAAAGTAGTATTTTGAATTATGAAGATCCTTCAGTATGGGGCACCTGTGAAAGTCTTGTTTGAGAGGGTGAGGTTTTTTTCAAGTCATGTTTGTGAGTATAATATAAAGAATTGTTATATAGATATCACATAAATAGTTCATCATTTATAGTAAGGTTTGTACTTTGCAATTAAGGAGGAGTTCATCTGAACTTTCAGCCCCCCCTTTTCTCTATCTCCACAAAATAAATTGATCCAATTGAACTTCCCATGCCGTACCTCATTCCTGTAACCAGAGGGGTTTTTCTTTTTTTCCTCTTCATTTAAAAGCAAATACAAACTACAAAAAAAAAAAGGTATAGGGTTTCAGAAATTGCCAGCTTGCCTGTTCTGATGATTTTTTTTTCCATAACTCAACATATCTCCAAAATGTTCTTGTTCTTGTTTTGCTGTAGATTTGAAAGCCATGGGGATTGAACGAGTAAGGAACTGGTATTTTTGCATGTATCTACACACACATAAGCTGGCATTGCTATTAAATTGTTAGTTTGTCAGGACTGTGGGCTTGCAAGTGAGTAATTGTGGAGATTTTTCAAATATATAACATATGCAGAGCGATCTTGGTTTGCTCCATCATCTACATGGCCATTACACAGGTAAAACAGAGCTCAGAGGCATTTTAACCACTCCAGGGGCAGGGCCTCAGCTCACTTCTCTCTGATAAGCAGGAGTCAGTGTGATACATATTTGCCACAGGTTCCTACCAGAACACTGGTGGATGAGGAGACTTTGGGTTTCTTTCTTTCTTCTAGGAGGTAGGATTTAGTGTACTGTACAAAGATTTCCAAGATTATGGCTACAGCTCTACTTTGGTGATTTCCCATTCAAAACGAGCTGCTAGACCCCACACATTTATTTCTTTGCCTGTTTATATCAATCCTGTGCTGCCTCTCGTAACTGCGGCGTGAACTGGGAACTGCAGATGTGATACTTGGAAAAGCACAGTACAGGGGATGAACAAGCAGGCCATGTAACGTCTAACTTCGTGACAGTTTGAGACTTTCAATGCGCAAATAAATTCTTGGTCTTCTGACTGTTTTCCCTGATACAGCATAATCCATTCTTTCTTATTATTCTCTGCTACTCAGCATTTTAAATTGGCTTTTCATAAAGCTCGAACATTAAGAATTCATAGGCAATTCTACTCATGAAAAATTATTCCTTTTAAAGCACAGAGGGCAAACTCAACTTTTTCCAAGGTTGCTGGCTGTTAGAAAAATGGACATTAAACTAACACAATTTTGTTGTAAAACTGCACTTTAAACTAAAACCAATTTTTTAAAAGTACTACTCTTACCAGAATTGTGATTTGATGACTGAGGCCTAAAATAAGAAAAAAGGATAATCACATCTTAAGAAGGTCTGAAGCCCAGAGTGACAACATATAGCAGAGTACAGGGTGGTTAATGAAAGAAACTAATAATCAAGCCTAAACATCTTTTTTTTTTATTTTCCTATTTTGCTGCCAGCAAAGGCATCCACATTAATTAGATCATTAGCAGAGAAAGCTGAGACACGGCAAGCCTAAGTGCGAGCTGTGTCTAAGCGAGCAGCTCAGAGGTAGCAGGAGTTGGAGGGTAAAGGTCCAGGGTAGCTCCCGGGAGGCCGGTGATGGAAGGATGGCAAGAGGTAGGTGACTGAGCCCCTGAACTTCTTACTTGAGTTCAATGGATCTACCAGGGAAGCTCTTGTTTACCACCAACTACCCCAGGAATCCTTCACCTAAAAGAAGAGGATATTACTGTTGCTGGACCTTGGGGAAAGAAGTTAAACTTTATTCACATTGCTAAAAATGGAATCGCTACTGGGATCCTTCCATCAGGGGATGAGGTAAAAATTGTCCTGAAGAAGGCATGGTCCCTTCTGCACTGTAAGGAAAGCAATTTTTCATGTTTGCTTGCACAGGCTTCTCTAAGTCTTCTCGCAATCAGGCAGGTTGTTGCTCTCACTGATCCTCTGTCTCTGCACAAGAATTTCTCATCTCCTCCATCCACAGGTTTGAGATAGGCCCAGTTGGTTATTGCTCCTCTGGAGATCACAGAGCAACAATTTTGTTTCATTTTAGATCAACAGATGATCGACGCGTAAGAAAAAGTAACTGGCACTGAATTTTTTTCTCTCATTACCACATTCTTTTTGTGTGCTTGCAAAGGGGGCAGGCAAGATACACACGTCTTTGAACACATTTATAGGTGTCACATACACAGAGTCACAGCTAAACTTTTCTCCTCTTTCTGAGTAGAGAGCACCATTCTATTCTTTTACACAATTCAGACTGTTTCCTAATCATGAATATAATTATTAATTAACATGAAACTGATATGAAATTAATATTTACAGAAGAATGTGTATTTCATTCTCTGCTAAGACATCCTTGTTAGTCTGCTAACTTTTTGCCATATGGTTTTCTAAACTTACAACCTACAGAGATAAATGTTCATTTCATAACTTGGAATTCGTATCAACTATTCTGTATAAATACTGCACACATACAGAAAAAATCTACTCTGCATATTTCAGAACAGAATATAAAAGAAAATTGTAATAATAATGCAAAATAAGAAGCCTAATGTTTCATTCAAGGCTATATAATCAACTGGCTTCTTTTAGCTGAGTCGTCATTCTTTTTGTGCAGACAATGAATGTTTGTGAAATTTTTGCTAGACTTGACAATGTGGCCATTTTAACAGCAGAAGTAATTAGAGGAAAGAGTTAAAATATTGAGAACAAATACTGTTGTAAAAAATCCCACTCACTAATGTAGTCAATAGGAAGCTAAGACACTACTAAATGGCACTGCAGAGGTGGTGTGAAATCATAGAATTAATTTGTAACAAATTATTCCCACTGGAAACTGTATTTTAAGACAGAAAATACGAAGTGTTGTCTGGAGGAATTCAGGATTTCTTTGAGAACTATTGTGCATCACATGCAACTTGAGGTTAAAGATCCAACAAAAGATGTGAGCTACAATAGAAATATTTAACTTCCCTTTTGAACAGCCTTAGCCATAGCAGCAAATTTTCCTTCAGGAACAGATATTTCTGCAAGAGAAAAAGACAGTCAGTTTTCTCTACTTTGAGAGATTAAAAACCAAAAGACAGCATTCTACAAACAAATCACTGGAAAAGTCTATAGGTATATAGAGACATATGGACTTTTCCAGTCTGTAGTCTAGAGGGATAGCTGAAATACTATTCCTATCAATAAGATTCACAAGAAATTTATCAAGAAATACTAGTGATGCAAGATGAACATAGTGATATAAGTTCAAAGGATTTCTGTGATTGTATCTAATTCTAAATAATTGATTTTCCAAGGTTAATTTTTTCATCAAATTTAGATAGAAACCAGAAAATTATTAAAAGACTTGAAATTATCATATGTGTATATTTAAGAAAATCTTAATTGCAAGTTATATTTCAAAGATAAGCATCTAATTTCAGCAATGAAATAGATCACTTATGTTTTCAGTGGATAGCCAAGAGTAACTACATGGCTCCAGACATGAAGGCAAAGGGCATGGGTGCCAAGGTGGTATTTCCTTGGTCTTGCTGATGGAGGGGGAAAGCATGTAAATGAGCAGATGGTTCTGTAAATCAATACTTTCTTAGCTGTGCAAGTGGTGTCATCAACAGGAATTTGGCTTTTAAAAACACTGATCATTTCTAAGGATTCATTACTAAGGATTGAGGCCTGCTAGGGAGAAGCGAGATCCACCTGAAAAAGTAGGGCAGGAGAGTGTTGGCCAACAGGCTGGCCAACCTGGTGGGGCAAGCTTTAAACTAGAAATGATGAGGGACAGCAATAACAACCCATGGTTATGGGAGGCAGCAGTGAAAAAGGGGTCAAAAGCAAAGAGTGCAGGGTGATGGGAACAAGAGACACCTTAGAGTCAATAAAAAGTGTAAAAAGACATCAGCTTTAAGAGTACACAATGATCTGCAACCTGGGAAAGAAGCAGGGGGAACTAGAGCTCTCCAGACACACAGACCCACAACACTGTTAGAGTAATTGAGACATGTTAGGATAGCTTGCACAACTCAAGGGAGCGATGAGATGGATGCAAGTTCTTCAGCAAAGACAGACAGGGAAGACAAGGAGGAAAGGTTGCCTTCTGCATGAAGGAGAAGCTTGGATGTATGGAGCTCTCCAATGGGATACACATCTGACTGGGGAAGAGCCTGTGGGTCACAAACAGTGTAGAGGCTGATAAGGAAGACACTGCTGGTGGATTGTTCCTACAGATCCCCTGATCAGGTTGAGGAAGTGGACAGAGACTTCTTTATCTCAAGGATGTTTCTGGCCATGGACTCTGGTTGTCATGGAGGACTGCACCCCCCCAGCACCTGCTGGATGGGCAACAATGGGACACAACCAACCAGTGAATTTTCTGACAGGGGTAACCTGTAACAATATAGGTAGTGTATGGGACAACCAGGGCTGATGCCCAGTTGGATCTCCTAGTCACTGGAAGAACTGGCTGGGCATTACCCAGTCGTGTCTGGATAATCATTGGCAGCCTTGGTAGTAGCAAACATGAGATCATGCAGGTCAAGATCCTGTGGGGAGTGAGGAAAGATAGTAGAAGCATGCAGACCGTGGACATCAGGAAAACAGACTTTGACTTATCTAGAGAACCATCAGGTGGGATCCTGTGGGAGGCATCTCTGAAGGGCAAAGGGCCTCAGGAAAATGGCAGGTCTTTAAAGACATCATCCTCTACCCCAGTACTCCAGAAAACAAGTAAACACATCAAGAGACTGGCTTGGCTGACCCGAGAACTTGTGATGGGGCTTCAGTGCAAAAGACAGCTTATGGAAGTGGAAGAAACACAGCCCAGGAACACTGGGATGGTGTTAGAAAAGCAAAAGCTTATCTGGTATTGAGGCTTGCAAGGCATGTCAAGGGGAACAAGTTCCTACAGCTACATTAGTAGTATGAGGCTGAACAAGGGAAATGTGGGATCACTGCTGAATGGCAAGGTGCTTTAGTGACAGCAGACACGGCTAAAGCTAAGGCACTCAGGGCTTTCTCTGCCTCAGTCTTCACAGACAAAGGGTCTCAGGCCTCTGTGCTCAATTAAAATATTCAAGGAGGACCACCAAGCCGTAGCACAGATTGTACAGAGAGATTTGTTTCAATCTCCATTCTGGGAGGGTTTCAAAACTGGACTGGACAAAGACCAGAGCAACCTGGTCTAATCCCACACCTTACCCTGCCTCAAGTAGGAGGTTAAACTAGAGGCTTCCTGAGGTCTCTTCCCACTTGAAATATCCTATGATCCTATAATTTGTTGAAAAACAACTTGCAGAGATGGAACATTAAAATCAGTTCAGAAATATTTCAGTTTACTCAGGCAAATGAAATACTACCTGTTTATCAGAGAGGTGAGGCTGACGGAAATAAGGGTCATGGTTTCAGTCTTCTATACCACAATAACCTGACTCAAAGCCACAGGTAGAAGTCATTGGTCAATTGGTTTGATTTGACATATGTAAAAGGATGAAATCACCGTTTAACAGTTTACAAGTGTCATGAAATAACTCATTTGAAAAGAACAAAGCGTAAACATTCTTATTTAGAACTTCTACAAATTTGCATTAATCTTACCAAAGCTAAAACATCAGTGAGATAAATAAGTATTAATATATGAAGTCTGCTATTAATAAAATCAGGTCTAACTTCAACTTCATTAATAAATGCAATTCTTTAACTTTTGGGGAGAGAGGAGAGAAAGGAAAAGTTGAACCAGAAATCCTCTTTAGGACTCATATTTGCCAGCACGAATTAAAATACTTTTAATGATATTTTACTTCAAAATGTATTCTAGAAGTTGATACAATAGAGTGTTAATTCACACCCAATTCTGGATTACGTCTTCTTGCCCTCTGAATTTTATCTCAGCCTTTTGGCAAAAGCTTTGTTTTCTAGATTTTTTTTTGAACTGATGATTAGTCATTTGCTTTTCTTTGAAAACCAGTCAGTCAGTCTACCTTTAAAGGAACAAGCCCACTGGTGCCATGCTGTGAATGAATAACCAGGCAAACAGAAATGAGGACTGAATGTTTGTGTATAGTTCTGTGCTCGCTCCCCAGACAGTTCCTCACTCACCAGATGGCCCTGACACACCTGAGTTCACCTTTGCTAAGGGTGCCCTCAGCCCCTCCACACCTGACTTAATCCAACAATGCACAGGTTAAGATTATCACTGTTACAATCCTTACACAACACTTTCTGACTTCTCATTAGTACCTGGTGCTGCCAGTGACTGAAAAAAATTTAGAAACAGGCCATTTTCTTTGGAAGAAGTGTACATAATTTCCTTAACATCTTAGGTCTGGAATGGTTTTCCTTACTATTTGCTTCTTTATATAGCCAGCCCCATACTGTTCTTGGAAGGTATAATTTCACCAACAATATTTAACTAGCCCTTTCCAGTAAGACAAGAGCCATTATAGTAATAGGAAAGGTCACTGGAGTTTTGGTATATATTCAGAGGTTTGAATGAAAAAAAAATGTTTGGCAAACCACTCAGGAAATACGTTCTTTTCATTCGATCCCACAAGCAAAAAACATCAAAATAAAACTACATAGACTAAAATAATACACCTTCCCTTTTATTCTCGGTTTCATTCTCTGGCTTATGGATAAAACACAGCTGTTTCTGGGATGCTAAACAAAAGACAGCTTTGTTATAACTAAATATATACCAGATGGGAGTGTCTCCGTGCACAACCCCCCACACTTAGTGCATGGTTTTGCAAGGTCTTCTTTAAGAGATTCTGTTAAGTCAGAAGGGTTTATCACTGGGCTGTACTGCAGTTCCCGACTTCCTCCAAAATTAGGTGCAATGCATCAATGCACCAATGCATCTACAGCCTTGCTCCTGCAGCCCAATTAGTCTCAAAAAGCTATGTGCGGCAAGAGGCTCTGCTTGGCTCTATTACAGGGTCAAGTCCTCTACCTACTCTGAAAATCATAACGTAGTAAAATCCTGTAGATGCTGAGTAATTAAGAACTTCAATAGGGCTGAAAGTCTAATTATTTTGATCTTTAACAAAATAATACAAGAAATTTTCCAAACAAAATACCCTTAAAAGAAATGAACTGGGTAGTTAATCCCAACAAACTTTCAGTTTACACCGAACACTTAGCTACTTTTCTAGAAAACTACTATGCCTTCCAGGTAAAACCGCCTACCTGAACAACGTACAGTTCACAGCACAGTAAG
Source organism: Geococcyx californianus (assembly GCA_013389885.1). NCBI lineage: Eukaryota > Metazoa > Chordata > Aves > Cuculiformes > Neomorphidae > Geococcyx > Geococcyx californianus. The sequence goes on from VWPV01000811.1 coordinate 9,239, forward strand.
AAGATGCAAGTTTGAGAAATAAAACCACACAAAACATAAGACGGGAGTCCACCACTAGGTGGCAAAATGGCATTTTCAATGTAATGACACCGGGTTCCAGGTTCACTGACAACTATTTTTAGAAACCTTGCTTGCCAAAACAGGGATAGTTAGAAATAAACAGTGCATTGTAAAGTTGCAGTGTGTTTCTGTTTGGTGGAAAACTACCATTGGTCTGTAGCCCTATATCACAGTTACTGATAGGATTTCTCTTAATGCATAGCTAGGCTCTGGCAGAAGTCTGAAGGCCAATGGTATCCTGGCCTGCATCAGGAACAGTGTGACCAGCAGGACTAGAGAGGTCATCATCCCCTTATACTTGGCACTGGTCAGGCCACACCTTGAGTGCTGTGTCCAGTTGTGGGCCCCTCAGTTTAGGAAGGATGTTGAGATGTTGGAGGGTGTTCAGAGGAGAGCAACGAGGATGGTGAGGGGGCTGGAGCACAAGCCCTGTGAGGAGCGCCTGAGGGAGCTGGGGTTGTTCAGCCTGGAGAAGAGGAGGCTCAGGGGAGACCTTATTGCCCTCTACAACTGCCTGAAGGGAGGCTGTAGTGAGGCAGGAGTGGGGCTCTTCTCTCAGGNAACCTTACGATACTGTGATACTGTGACACTGTCTGCTCATTTGTATGCCCAGCCTTCCAGTTTCATTTTCATCTGACATAACAAGTTTGATGAGAGAGCTGATACTAATTATGCACATAGGTCCGCACACTACAAAATATTCTTACATTTTGTCTTATCTTGTACAGTAAAAAATAGGAACAGGTCTGACCTCAGCAGAATTACACAAGTATGGAACACGTGAAATGGAGAGAAAAGTCAGATTATGTTTATTAGTATGTTCATAGGTAGAGGCTAGGTAACATTTTAAAGATGCTGTGAAACGAAATATAAATATTTTTGGTACTACCAAATGAATAATGCAGATTTCCTCTACAAACTGGGATGCGATGTGGTGCTTTGAGCTACTGAGTAATCATACATCTGCGGGCTCTGAAGCATCCAGCACTTGCTACAAACAGGTCTGTAATGAGCAAAGAGTACAAACACTACACTGCAGAAAAGTGATAAAACAACCAGAGTTAATATCCAATCCAAAACTCAAATTAAAAACAGGCACTGTGGGACATCCTTGAGTACTGTTAAGGCCATGCAACTCTCCACTGTTTATTACTCTTCCCTTTTGGCTTCTAGTTGCTGTGACAACGGAGTAACTTTTTCTCATCAGGATATGGTCCAACCAACACCAAGTTGTTCCCATCTATTCCACTTCACATTTATCTGCTGCTTTCTTCTCAGTCTGTATTGGTCTTGAAACACTCCTTTATCTGCTCCACAAACTAAATTTGCCCTTATAAACCTGCCTGAGCTTCAGAGCACCTGGCTTTCTAAAGCAATAGCACAATTTAATAGACCTATAGACTGCAGAGTAACCTGCAAAGAGAAAACTGTACTAAAACTGCCACAAATCGAAGAGGCCAAGCATAGCTTTCTTTGCCTATCAATCTTTTCTTAATATTTAAAGAAAACAGCAGGATTTGAGTTTGCTCCATTCTGCGGGATGATCCTTGTGTGTTGTTGAAACCATGGGCGTGCAGCAACTGGTATGACCAGACCCAGGCCCAAAGGCAACTTCAGTCTCAGATGCTAAAAACTCCCAGACATCTTGACTACGTGGTTTCCACTCGGTTGTACCCTGTCAAGTAAACACAGTATGCTCAAATGAGAAAAAAAAATGAGGAGTATGCTTTAAATATGCCGTGGCCCCAATGGGCTTCCCACAAGAAATACCCTCAGCTCTGTGCTCTAGCCTTCCCAGGGACTCCTTAACGGCCCTATGTACACACACTCAGGGTCACACTCCCTAATTATTTCATGAAGTTACGGAATTAGGTCATTAATGGATGAAAAAGTGTAAATGCTGAAAATCAGGAACATGAAATCAAGGTGAACTGGCTGGAAAATGGAAACAAAACCCCACTTAAATACTTTTTCTGCACCAACTGATTCAAATTAGTTATTGAAAGATTGTAATTTTGCAAATTCTCACCAAGATATCATAATTATTTTGTTGGCTGACATCAGTGCCTTTGGTTTATAACACGAATCTCTTATAATACACTTTTTAATTAATACTTTATTCTATAATTATAGTCTTCAGGGGAAAATTCACATTCTGTTTACAATAGAAGATAGTTGCTGTTTTGGAATGGGGGCTGTACATTGGATCGAGACTGTATGTTTTTTTACTGACCAGCAGGCATGATTTACTGTCCCCATTTTAATTTGAGGTAATGCCTCATTCATAGGTAATTTTGAAAAAAACATTAGTGAATATAACAGTAACACCTGAAAACATTTTTGGAGGTGGGGGGAGGTGTTCATGGGTTCCCCCCCCCTTTGTATTTCTGAATTTAATTTTAAAGCTTAAATATACATTTATACAGCAAAGAAGCAAGACCCATGTTTTGTTTTCTCGGGAAGAAAAGTCAGAGGATGGGACATTCAGTTTCTGGTTTGATAAATGCACAGTATTTTTGCAGAAACACAAGCAGTGTTAAGAGTTCATAGTTCAAGTTCAATACACATCCAAAATGATTTCCAACAAGAAAGAGTTTATACGATTGAAGCATGGTAGGTAAATTATTTTGAGCATATCTGCCACACTTGCCAGTATATTTCTGCCAGTATGTTTCTAAGAAACAAACTGGAAAACAATGCAAACACTGATAAAATTTCACTAGCCCCAGGCAGGCTCTGTCCCAAGAACAGAGAAACTCTTGTTATTTATGGAGTATGCACATTACAGAAAATCAAAGGAACAAGGGTGCAGTACAAGACTTCGTGGACACATATAGAGCTAAATCAGTCAAAACTGTTGTATATAATTAGGCCTGAAAGTCACATTTGTAATCCAGTAGAAAATCCTCTTAATTAAAACATGCTAATGGAGAGTCTGTTCTCCCTTGAGTGGGCATACTGAATAAAAGACTACTTTTTAAAAATGTCTGGAATAGAAAAATGTAAATTAAATAAAATACTAAACTTCTTACAAGTAATATTCACTATCTTATGATTTAGCCTGATATTTTTCTTTTCCTCCTAATCCCAGTCAGGCTATAACTTTATAAAGGCTGGAGCTGATAAATGCAGGCTTTATTTTTATCATCTCCTCTAACATTAACTAACTTTTGGGAGTAAGCAAAACATACATGCTTTATGCTGAAATTATCTTAATAACAGAAAACAGTGGTTGTGATATAATCTTGGCACTTCACTGTCTGATACAATGCAACACGATTATCACAAGGTGATTTTACTAGATGTCTGTTTTAGTCCTCTCTCAGAGCAGCTCTGTAGAACCCAGGCAGGATTTAGCTACCAGTGATCACCAGAGCCTTGGAGATGACGAGGTTCCAACTCCTGCTGCCAAAGCTGGAGTTGTCAGGTTGACAGCAACCACAGGCAGTTTTAAGCAAAACGAATCAACAGAGCAGGTCGGAGAGAATAAGAAGGAATCCTGAAGTCATAAATCCAGCAAGCAGTGGAGCTGAGACCCAGGAATAACTAATTCACAGCAGCCTAAAAGCTTCCCCTCAGGCTGTACTGCAGTTTGTGTGTGCCATAATGCATCATGCTTCGGCACATTAGTGCACTTGGTTGCCCTTCTAACACCACATCAGCTAGTACAGACTTCCCATGCTATCTGAAAGTGATGCGTATTCTGAATTATCACAACTAATAATTTTAATAGACATACTAACTTTTATAACTACCGGCATACAGCTAATGTAACACTGCATGTGAAGACAAAATACTGTCCCTTAGTGTTTTATTGAACAGTTGAATGATTTCAAAAATTGCTATGTCAGAATATGTGCTATTGTATCATTTCGGAGCTATTTTTGAGTGAGCGTTGCAGCAGAAATTAGTATTTAGTCATTTTAAATAAGCCAAATTTATATTTGGATGAATCACAGACACGGCATTTCTTACAAAATTGATAGAAATCATAAGCTATGGCAGCTGTTGGCTTGTCCCAGACAGTAAGGTCACATGCAGAACCTTTTGCTGATTGTGTTAGTTTAGTATAAACCCAACACACCTTCCAGGCCACACCTTGCCCACATAGTTTTTGTGAAGCTGTTTGGACTGCAGCCTGCTACAACGTGATGTTTGGGCTCCTCTGGACTCCTTACCCCTGTGACTGAAGGGCCCATTATCCAAAGAACAAATGCTAACTCAGACAAATGGGATGAAAACTATCAGAAGAATTTTACCTATACACGCATTCCTGTACTAATTAGAATTGCTTTAAGCAAATGAGATTTTTACAGACCTTGCCAAACATGATTTGTTTTACTAAACCATTGTATGTTTACCGAAGCCAATGATCTATAAGTATAATGCATGAGAAAAGGAAGTCTATCAGTCTTGAATTTTCCATTCTACTGCTGGTAGCATTCCAGCCTAGGCACCTCTCACACTTTTGACATGAACATACAGATCTGAGACATCCACAGCCTGATACACTGAGCATCTTAAATTTATTTTATTTCCATAGCTCATTTGTGGAGTCAATACTCCCTGAAATCACAGACCTACATTCACAAGCACACATACAACCCCCGAAGTTTGATCCCTGGCCACCCCACAGCTGCAGACCGTATTTTGCCACAGTTCTGGTGCAGACCTAGAGAGTTCACACAGCCTTATCTGGGGAGTCTCAAGATTTGATCATGCTTCCTGCTCTAAGCCCTGATAGCTATGGCCATTCTTAGTGCATACCTGAAAACATGGGATTGAGTCAGGTATTCCAGCTGTTTTAGTGGGTTTTGTGCTACTTCAGATGAGCAGTGAGGTGCAGTCGGCACCCCATTCATTTCTCTGAGAACTCCTTTTCCTTCCTGTGGGGCCGCAATCTTGAAAAATGCAGCCACAACAAAACAGACCAAGTTCTTAATTTAAGAAAAGTATCTATCTATTTACGCTTCACGTAAGCACTTAGTTCACAGAAGAATCACAACATTTTCTAGATGGTAAAGCTGAAACATTTCTTTGGGCATGTGGTCAAGATCATCTATTTGAACTAGTGTCAGCCTCTGTTAGAAGCTACACAATACACCAGTTGTTTCCTTCAGATGGTTTACTGTGTACTATAAATAAAAACGCACAAAGGAAGAAAAGATGCAATTGTGTTTCATCTTGGACAGTTAAATGGAGTGAATTATGTATGTTTTCTGATTTCTCTTTACACTTTTTATGTTATTGATTTTTTTTTTTTCTCAAAGCTTTCTGTCAAAATACATAGCTCCAAAATCACAGCTGGCATAAACCAGTATTGCTGTACTACATCAGTGGAATTCTGTTTATTTATGCAGTAGACAACTTGATCACAGAATTAATGTGCTTAGATATTGACATCCATAGTTCAATGCCATTAAAACATTCTAGAACATTACCAGTGCATATAAATAAAACTACAAAACACTGTGGCATTAGCTAATTATGAGGGTTTTTTTTCCAGTGGAAACACAAGAATTTCAACACATAAAGTAATGTCTCCATTGTGGTTTTATATAACAAAGCTTCATTACACTACAAACTCATTTACAATACTTTACTACAACTACGTCTACTATTTTACTTGTTAGCTTCTATACAGTCTTATATTTCAGCTTCTCTCTCTAGAGTACTTTTTCAACCAATTTCCCTGTCGCTCAGGTTAGGTGGGACTCACATCTCCAAGCTATCGTTATCTGAAAAGTGGCGTAATCTAGGCTAGTCATATGGGTTTCCTTTGTAATCAGTGTAGAGGGACTAATAAATCTTGGAGGTGACTCACCTAATCCCAAAATGGTTGAATACAACAGGCGATAAACAGTCTTCCAGGAGTTTCTATCTTTCCCATTGCTTATATGGAGGTAACACCTACTAGATAAATTGCTTTGATTAGATATTAGACACCAAATTTCTAGATAGCTAAAATGAGAAGAAAAATCTTAATTCATGATGGGAGCACAGTTTGGACACAGCTGATCTACATTTAACCACTGTGGCAGCACAGATATCAGCATGCACGGGAAACCCATCCTAGGTGAAGAGAAGGTTAACACATGGCCAGTTCCACGGTGCTCTCTCTGGACTCCTGTCCAATAACAGGTCGGGTAACTCAGCACTAGCCATGTGCTGCAATGCCTAGTGGCTCGCCCAGGAGCAGAGGTCAGAAAGTGTAGGCTGAGAGAGACAGGTGGTAGAGAACAGGAGTAGCACAATTGCACATCAGGGCTCACTGAACTGCGCTCATCTAGCTTTTATTGTCCTGCGGGTTCTTTGTATTTCTCTATATACAGAATTCTACAATACACACTCACCGCTACTACATGTCAATATGTTGTTAAAGAAACTTGGAGTCACGTAGCTCCTCTTGATGCTTTTTTGCATTAAAATGAAAGACGTGTTAGCAGCAAGAGTCCGAGCCTCCCAGTTAGGATCCCATCTATTTCTCCACAACCTTATCCACTTCCTCTCTTCCACCAATTATGACAGCAATTCAAGTGAATAGCTCACGAGTTGCTCTAGTAAACAGTATTTGTTGGGTCCAGTCACGTCAGCATATTATTGCCCTCAGCAGTAACTATAGTTTCTTTGCAGTAGGTTAACGCACCTGCAGTAGGAGGAGCAAAACTTAATGTATGTGAGCTTCTCAGCTGGTAGGGTTCACTGCCAGCAGGTTTGATTAGAAGGATATGAGGTGACAACAGGGAGAAAAATGAGCTGAATACAGTCTTCCAATCATAACTCTGGCAGTTGTATTTGCAAATTATTAAAAGATTTGTATTATTTTACAGGACAGTAATGAGGAGCTAAAATTAACAGAGAGAATTCAGGCTATGTGCCAATAAAAGAAAAAGCTAATTTCTTGCAAATAATAGCAGAAGTGAACAAAGTTGTCAGGCTGTTTATCCACAGTTTTGGTGAATAACTGAGACAGAAGAGATTTGTAGAATTTGGGGCTTTTGCAAAAAAGCCTTTCCATGCTTCTCGTCCTCCCCACCCCTCCCAAAAAGATTTCCTACTCTTCTAGGATGTGAGATACAGTCAGTGACAGAGTCAGAACCAGGTTCTGAATCTGAGGAAAGGCAGCATAAAACTGCACAAGTTAATGATTAAAAGCCATCTGACTGAAAAGGGAAAAGTCACTAAAGGAAAAGGATTTATGATCTAGGTCTGCAATTAAAGATGTGACGTCAGATCAGGTACACAAAAGGACTCTTGGAAGGTAACAATTGCAGTTAGTTTCCCTTTCCCACCATTAAACTATTCCTGTTGTTCAGTAATATAATAATATATAATAATTATAATACCATTATAAAATTATAATAATAATATACAGTAAGCAGGAGCTATAAACAGAACAGAGACAGAGAAAACAGATCATGCTTTTTTATATCCGATTCAAATTCATAGCAGAACAACGACAGACATTTCTCTAGTATTTCATAACTTCTTCAGAAGCAGAACTAATGAGATTTTCTGGAATCAATACTGGCAGTCAACAGCACTGACCCCTTTTGGGCATGTTTTTCACACTACCCATGGTAACAGTGTTAAGTGTTTCCGTTAACGTAACTCTATGTCACTTGTCACACTAGGCATTATTTAATGGCCTTTCTCAGACATATAATCGCTTTTTAAAAATCAGCAGGTGATTTGTAAAATTGTTTGATTGCATCCCTTGGAGTTGGCTTTTCATACCAGCCCAGATTTTTGCTGTTTTTTTAAGAGTACAGGAAGAAATGAACTGGCTAAATAGAGAGGGCAAGTGTTCACACAGTGCCCAGACTGGAATCCTAGAGGAATTTCACAGTAATCTCATGCTCAGAGAGTGCAATAATATAAATGACCAGTTCAAAGCCATAGGAACAGATGTAGAGTTTAGTAAAAGGTCTTGTGGTTGTCTGTTATTTTCTCATTTTGAACAGATCATTTCCTGATGTTTTTCCCTGATTGATTCAATGGCTTTGTAATTTTTTAGTGACAGTATTTGATTTCTACATCCCTTTCATAGTTTCAATATAAAATCAGAAGCTTTTTGTCAGACTTGTTGTCATCCCTCATTCCTTCTTCTCAGCTGTGACTGTTTATTTATTGAATTTATTCCACCTACCCTCCAGCTATTAGCTATATATTGTCTCCATAGCAATCCTTCTCTTCTCCTCAGCACAGAAGCAAAAGGAGAGGCTTGTTAATTGTGATTTTAGATGCAAGGTGTCATTTGAATGCTTTCAAGACTGCAAACAGCAGGGGATATGGCATTTCTGACACTTTCAGATAGCATCACTGCATGTGGGGTTTTTTTCCATATTCATGTTCCATCAAGCACTTGCAAATTTTCAGCTTACTTGAATTTAGCATTGACTTTGCTTACATTTTATAATCATTAACAATTTGTACTTAATATTACTGTGTTATTCTCATCAGGCTGCTCTCCTCAGGCAATTTTACATTTACACTACAAGTCCTAAGAGACCCTTACAAATTATTCTTTCCATAAAGTCAGGGGAAATGACTTGGTGAAACTCCCAAGGTGACAGGTGAGCAAGCCTCTTTCTTCCACAAACCTTTGCCAGGTTTTTTCTATCATTTTTCTACCAGTACTGTTAATATCAAGATTGTTAGTATCAACAAAGTTCACTTTCTCTTCACAGCTGACAACAGTATTTTTCCTTGAATCATTCACAACTACTCCCATACTTATGGGAAAGAACACATTTTTGTATGTGTATTTTCAGAATGACATCCAAGGGATTGGATGTTCTGTTTCTGCTTCATCCAAGTTTCTGCTTCCACGTAGAGTCTTTTTGTACTAACAAAAATGGTACCCTACATTTAGAGTTTATTACAAAGACCTACGCTGAGTAATGTAGGCACTTACCACTGACTGCAATGTTGCTAGACAGTACATGAAACATAGCAATGGTATCTCTATTGCCACAAAGATTTTTTTAATTTTGTATTATTACTTACAAGGTGAATTAAGTGTGGATGGTTCTTTCGAACACAACAAAATTTAGGTTATGCCTTGGATAGTTTTTAAATATGTAATAAGCAAGCTATGTCTTAAAAAATAACGCTGGAGTATAACATGTTTCAACTAGGAAGAACCACAATGGATATTCAAAAGGAAGCTAATGACTCAGAGTGAAGCTCAGCCAGCATCATAATATCTACTTTTGAAAAACACAGCAAAGAGTACTGTGTTATTAAACATAATACTTATTTCTCAAAGCCTATACAGGTTCATTCACCTAAACTAAATGAAAATGATTAAATATTTGTAAGTTTGCATTTTTGCTTTGCCTTGAAGCAAATTAAGTCCACTATAAGATACTCTGTGCAGCAAAAGCATTATCTTAAGTCCACTGCAATTCTTTAAATATTATTATACATTCAGTGGGATCAAGATAAGGGTCTAAATAAGATCATTATATCCATTCTGTTGAAAATTACTACAGTTTGAAGGAAATCTTCCTTTTCTTTCTGTATCTTTCAGTTTATTGTCATGCAAGTTCTGCCAAATCCTATGAGATTTTGGTACATTATAGTTGGAAAGGTCTTTATTAATCAATGAGCATATTAAACAGAATTAAAGAAGGAATGATTAATCTGTCAGACTCTTGACTTTTTGTTGTCAGCCAATGCTTAATTGCTTTACGACTTCTTTATGTTTTCCACAATTAACTGATTCAATACTACTTTCATAATGAACACCCATTTCCTACTATCAAGGACCTGTCACTTCTACAATTCCACACTGATATGCCCTTTTTTGGTTAACGAGCAGGTTCCAAGGCTCTGCAAAATCATGTAGGTCTATTTATTTATGTTTTTGCCCTAAGAGTCTATCCATACAAGAAGCCAACAGGAGGAAATGAACTTGGAAGAGCAGAAATAGGGTTTGGAAACAAGCCACTTTTAAGAAGATTAAATTAACAGTAAAGAAGGCTCCATGGCTTAAAGAGTTAAAGCTTAAATCTTTGCATATTTACTGTTTCAAGCAATGGAAGTATTTTGCAATAATTCCCTACCTAACAAGGTTAGAAAAAGCTCTGATGAAAAACAGCCTCAAGTGTTTAATTACTATCAAATTCAGGACAATCATATCAGTAATAGGCAGCAAATGACAACTTAAGTTATAAAAATGTATCTTATTAAACAAGATTTGTTCAATGTTGAGTATTGTTTTGAATCAAACTTAATTTTCACTCTTCTCAGATTCTGTCTTTTTGTATACTTGTTCCACAGTTTGACAGCTTACATCTTGGCAAAAATAAGTAGTAACCCAAACTATGTAGCTTCGAAGCAGAAAAGACTGCATGGCAAGTAATAGAAGTATTTGTTAGTGATTTAACATTTAAAAACTGCTTTTCAATAATGTTCACCACTTTAATTCAGGTTATAGATATTAAAAGCAGGAACCTAAGGGCAGGTACGGAAATCTTGTTTTATAACGCAACTTATGACTCACTTCACTACCATAAAGTAATTCTGTGAATATAAGAAGGTTTAAGGAGGATAAAATCATCTCAGAGGAAATAATAAAACATTGTCTTTAGTCACACAAAATCAAGATCCTAATATTTGCAACACCATTTTATATGAACAAACCATTTAGTAGTCTCACCTACAAAAATGTTTCCTTGTTGATGTGTTTTTACATGACTGTCCATTACAATATTTTGGAACATTAGGGGTCCACCTATTCTGAAAGAAGGGATGCCACATAAGGATAGATAATTTGAAATGATATTACTGTTCCTCTAAGTCAGTAATTAATATTCTTGGTCTCATCCTAAAAGTGAAAGGGAGGATGCAAAGGAAGACCACAAATTACCCTTAAGACCAACAGATTTCTCTTTATCCTACAGGGAAAAATCATATTAGAGACAGCAAAGAAGCTGGCACTGTAGCTCTCCTGCAGCAGATTTATATATATATGGCTTCTTAGTGTAATTTTTTATATATATGAGAGATACATATATCTGTTTGTAAAGCCTTTGGCTTTAACAGTATAAATGATATACACTGAAATATCAAAATTCTATGTAGTTTAAGACCTTATTACCACTGGGAGAAGAGAAAATTCACACTACTGCAATGTGGTGGTTACCGATGCAAATATTTTTCTTCATATATATGGTTAATGTTTTTCTGTAAAATTACTGTTGTGCCATAAGAAAGAGCAAATAGGCATTAACACAAAGTAATAAGCAACATTTTTTTCAGTGGAAAAAAACAGGAAGAAAAGCAGAGGTGGCAGCATGCTAGCAGTAAGTTAAATTATTTAGATTCGTGAATTCCGGAATTCAGTTCTGTAACTGAATTAGTCTGTAACAACTTTAGAGGCATAGTAAAATATTTCCAAATAAAAATACATGCATTTCATATAGATCAATAGCATATATGATCACTAAACTGTAGTTTCATAAACCATTTACAATATATTGCAGATGTTTTTGCGAACAAGTGTGTCAAAGTTTGAAGACCTTACAGATTTCCTATTTTTGCCTTTTCCAATTTACTTACTAGTATTTGGCTTTCAGATTGCAAATAAATATTTCTAAATTTGAACATTAGTAATTAGAAAATTGATCAACATGCTGAAAATGAAAGCTTTTTTGTCTGTCCTTTTTTATTTTTGTTTCAATGTTGCTAAATGTGATTCTGGTTTTGCACAATGCCGAACATTTCTGTGTTGGCTGATCATGACCCATCTGCATTATGTAACTGTCAAAAGCCTGTCTTGGCCTTGGATCCTGTTGAAAGCAACTATTGTACATAGGGTCACTTGCCATTTTTATGTAATTGTCCAGAGAACGTCCTAGTTCACATTTAAATGACTCTATGATACAAAATTTCTCCCAGCATTCAATCAGGCTTTTGTTTTACTCTGAATAGATCCTATTAGAAAGCAAAAATGTATGAATGGAAAGATACCCCACTGCCTGCTTCAACCCACTAGAAGCTGTAACAATATATATACATATATAAAGAGGAAGTTAAAATTAAGAAGTCTGGTGTGAAAAATAACATTTATATTTGGTTAGACTAAGCTGGTGTGGCCAAGTCAGTACTGTACCTATCCCATCTTTGTATGATAGCTTTATTGTTTCTTGTCCCTGAAATCTAGGTTGTTCGCTCTCTCATTATGGTCTCAAATAGGGCATAGCAAGCTATGCGCGTTCATTACCCTTTTACAGTGTGGACACTAGTAGAGGTCACCCTGACACATTGAAATGATGCTGAGGAGCCAGATTCTGCAGTTTAGGCAAGGTTCTGCACTATGCTTGTCCTTACAAGCCCTCCTTGATGATCTCGGAGGTCTCTTCCAACCTTAAGATTCTACGTTTCTATGGTAATACAAAGTTTTCTTGCATAGCCTTGTTAGCTCAGAAATGGCTGTGCTCCTCAACGCTGCACAGTGTGGGCACTCCCTGTGTAAAACCCACTCACTATCAGTGCTGGTCACAGTGTCCTTTGTAATCTCCACTGTCAAGTCACACATTTGCATCACATGTTCACCCATGATGCCATAACTGGAAAGTACTATCTGTTCTCAGTTTTCACTGTCGTATTTCTCAATTAGATATACTATCCTGCTCAGATGTCAGATATCAGATGAAAGACTGAGGAGTTGGACTACTCTGAACAATAAAATAACTACAAATGTGATTTTTTAATGCTCACACCAGCTTCTGTTTTCTGCCAGTCACCAAGATCTGAAACTTAAGTAAATTAAAACCCAGCAGCTAGATCCAGTTAAAGGTTTGGTAACCTGGTAGATGGACCTATACTGCACATTTACACACACATACTTCTCTTTTCCAGTGGCTCATAGGTGATTTTTAATCAGTAACATAGATCAGGCTTTGAAGTGTAACTGTAAGGGGTAGCAGCCGTTAGGCCAGCAATGAGCTAAAATGGAGTTCAAAGGAACATGAAAGTTGCCAGGTCTCACCATCATGCTTCATAAAGAATTAAAATGTTCCTTTTATTCAAATTACAGAATCCTATATCACAGCTATCTGTGGCAAGTCACACAGCTTTCACTGAACTAAGGGACAATCATGCTGTTTTGAATCAATTCACTTGCAGGATCTTTTGCAAGACCACACTGAGGCAATCCGTAATCTCCAATTAGAAGAGATTTGCTACAGTTCATTCCTAAACTATTGTGTCATAGGTATATTGATATTAGGAAGCATAATAAACAGATCACATAGTTTGATTTTCTAACTATCACTGACCCTTAAATTGTGTACTTGTCATTTGAGGGAGAATGTTTCTATGGTCTTTTCCATGCAGTGCCCGGCATGAGGCGACTGCTCTGAACCCACACCTTCATCTCGGTAAAACTGACGAGACTGTCCAAGCTGCGACGAGGTACAGCGCAGGCAGCTCCTTCCATTGCTGCTCATGTTCGTTATTCTTTTTATTAGAAAATTTTCTGTGGGCATTATTATGATTTCTAGACTGATTGCAGATTTCAGCTTCCTTCTTTGGTGTGTTCACACTAGCTCTGTAAATAGTATTTCAGTATTGGTCTCCTTAAAACTTCAAGAGGAGGTAAAATTGCCTCTTTATAAACTTATTCTTTGTTTAGCTATGTAAACATCTTCCCTGCCTTAGGGTCCAGCATTACAATCATTCTAGGTCACTCTGTACTGCCTGAGCCTCAGTGCTACTTAACGTTTTGCTACCCTGTGTCTCATATGGAAATTTATCAGATATGGTATGATAATTATTTCAAAGTTACCAAGCTCAGTGTTGAACAGAAGAGTACTGTTTTCTGCAAAGCCCTTCTACAAATCCCATCCAACAGTGAAAAGCTGGACATAAGTGCAATATTTTGATTTGAAGTGACAAAAAATACACATCTGTATAAAGATACAAATTTTTCTATATATATTTTAAAAATCTGCCAGCTCACTTCTCTTAAATCTCTCTACAGTCTGAATCATGGATAAAGCATATTGCTGCAATTTCAATCTGAATGTCAGAATACTTAGTCAAAAGCCCTACAGGTTTTCAGAAAAAGAAATACCTTTGGAAAATAAAAATTCAGTAAAACATTGATTGGAATTGATCTTATTCCTAATTCATAAGGAAGTGAACTGCATACTTATTTTCTGTTATTTTGACTCCGGCTGTAGTAGATATCTCGGTAGCACCATTTCAATGTTAATATAATTTTTTAAAAATAATATTTCTGTATCTTCTCATTGCTACTTTTTAATAGATAATACATTAATATCAGATCTGTTTTTGCAGAAAGAGAAACTCATTGTAGAAAACAACTGTTAACTGAATACACTTCAGTCTGGAAATAAAAAAGCACAATACAGCCCAAACTCATGCCAACTTTGCCCAGCACAAGCAAGGGTTGTGATGGGACTTCTTCTTTTGCTCCACTATGCAAAGGAAGTGCAGATCAGTAAGAGAGAAGGCTTATTTACAACGAAGGACACCTACTAAATGAGTCATTTGAGAACTTTAGAGAATGTGATAAGCTTTTAGTGTTTGTTTGCTTGTTTGTGGTTTGGGTTTTGTTTGTTTTGTTTTCTTTTTGTAAAAATTCAGTTTGTGGATTCCAAACCGCTTTGCTCACTCTTTATCTGATTTCAGTCTAAGGCAGGGATCTGGGGGGAAACTGTCCATTTTTTCCAAGTCTGCTCTGAAGCCAGAGCCTCAGGCTCCTGCCCAGCCCACCCATAGGAGACCGCTGTGAGCCTCAGGAAGTGGAAACTGTGAACTGCAGCTATTCTTAACCCTTAATTCTTAACCCTCAGCAAAAGAGCTGCTAAGAATCCTAAGGGTTTCTCAACTAAGAAGCCAAGCAGTGAGTGAGCCCTGCAATGATGAGCTGCACTGGGAGCCCAACAAGTGGCTGTCCACCACCTCCCTGCCTTGCCACACCGGTGGGAAGCAGCTCTTTAGTCACACCATAAGCACACAGTGGCATTCAAACCGTTGCCTCCTCTTCCCCTTTTTCAAGGCTGTCTGTCCTGCAGATTCTGTGTGACATTCTGTGTGCCAGCTCAGTACCAGCCTGAATCTCCTCTGTGATTCGCTCCCAATTACTGGATCTGTGCTCTACCACTCTGCTTCAGCTGGAGCTCACTGCTTGTCTGGACTTCACAGCCTGCTCTGACTTCTCTGACCCTAGCTATAGTTCTTTGTTTTCTTTAGAGTGCCCTAGATCTTTTTCTGATCATAGTTCTTGTTTGCAACTTTGTCCTACTGATTTAGGGGATACTCTGACTTCTTACTGTCTTGTCTGAGTTCCAGTTTCAGCTTTTTCAATCAACAAAGTACCTTGTGGACCACTTTGCACCGCTGACCTGGATTGCCTGACCTTGGACTGCGTTTCTTTTAAAGCTCTAATCGCTCGGGCAATGGTCATTCTCTACCCAGCATTAGCATCCTGCAGTAACAAACAGTACTCAGTCTTTCCTGTTTAAATTCCTGATAGCTCGCTGTCATCTAAAAACATTTCCTGTTTTTGTTCCCTTAGACATTTTTATCGATACACAGTTTTCTTAATCTGGGTTCTTCAAATTCTTACGGCAAAGGCTCACCACTCAGTTTTATAGTTCTGCTTCAGTTAGGGAAATATCTGGATCTTCCAAATGCCTCTCATGAAAGAAGCTGAAAACAGCAACTACTTTCTTGGGAACAAAGCCTAGATATACCAGCCAGAACTCAACAGGATGGAATAAACCATGTAGAATTTGCCAGATTATCCAGTCGGGTGATCTCATGTCACTGACAAGGAAGAATGATTTTTGCATACTAGGGAGGAAATGAAAATATTTTGTTAAGCAGGGATTTTATTTCTGGATTATTTTACTATTTTCTTCAGCACTGTACAATCCAAAGTTACAACCATATCTTATGGATATTGATGACAGCATTCTTCTTTCATTAGAGTAGATTTAAGATGTGGTATTAATAATGCTGGCAGTATTTAGTTAGTATATATAATTTCTATTGTTAACCATAATATTTTAAAAACAAAATATTACTGAAAATATTTTCTTGTTATTTTACAAGTAGATTTTATGTCTGTTTCAACATCGCATTTTTACAAAAAACATGGTTTGTGTACTTGATTTTATTTTGTTAATGTGTATGATTTCACATATTTTTGTTTTGCATAATTTTTTTTTTGGTCAGATTTAAATAGATCAACAGAATGCTCCAAGGCAAAACTTCTTAGTTTTCAAAGGGAAGATTATATTCAGAATGTAATTTATAATATCAGGTATCATTAGACTTAATGTATTATTCAGCTAAACACCATAATGGTATTAAATTCACAATGAAAATTAAAAATTAATAAGTTTGACTATTGATTTTCTGTATTCTGTACAAATATTGAGAAAAGTGAATGAGTCTATTCGACAAAAAGTAGCAGCCCATTATTATTACAGGCCTTAAGGACACTGAACATGTAAGCAAAGAGCAGAATGAAAAATATTACCCAGGCAACTTGGACTAATTTATATAAAAGTGAAGAAAATGTCAAGGCAAACAAAGGAACACTGAATTATAACCAAGTACAGGCTGGATTTACTTGTTCCTGTTTGAAAGATGAAGGAAGAAGCATTAGAAACCGCTAGTTCCTGAATAAGGCCAATATCTGTCTTGCTCTAAGTAATTATTCATTTCATATAAATCAAGAAAATACAACCCATCTTGCCACTGCATTAGAGAATATCCTGCATATTTATCCACATCTCTGTGGTGACAGGAAGTGTTCTGCTTTTTTTAGGCAACTGAAGGAAAAACTTAAATGAGAAAATAATTCAGTCCACAGAAACACAACATTTTGAATGGCGATGGAAATTAGCTTAGATGTTAGGATTGCAAGATCTAAACTATCAGTATTTTTCCTCCCAAAGCATTTAGAGTCATATTTTAGATAAAAAGTTTTGACTTTCTTCATTTACCCAGTAAAAAAATGTTTATGCAACACAGTAAGTGTCGGCGTAATCTACCTAGCTCCGTAAGACAGAACTTTGAGAGATGCTGAGCACTCTGGTTGCAGATCAGGGGTGCGCCTGGATGCATGCATGTAATACATGAAGCACTTCAGCAGCTCCAAAAGAGAAATTCTGGCTGTACTGATGTACAGGAACAGTGAAGTGATGCTAACGATTCCATTGACTTCAGTGTAGCCAGGATTTGAATCATAAACTTTGTTGCTACTAATAAGCTGCTTAAAACTAAGGTTTGATGATAGAGGTAATGTATTTTATTTAGATCCACTGGTGTATCTAGGATAAGGTTTGGGGCACACAACTCCTCTTCAGAAGATGAAGAGTTCAAAGCTAAGTACAAGTTAAGAATAAAAGCAAGCATAGATGTAAATACAACTCTGGATTGAACTGGAGTCCTTGTATAACCGAGAATAAACAGGTGCATCCTGAAGATTCAGCAGGTCCTTCAGACCTGGCTGATGTTGCTGCTCAGTAATAACCACTATGAGGACAGAGCCAGTTTGACAATTTTGTTCTTTCTCCATCTTTTGTAATCAAAAGAATCCTAAAGTATCATAGTACCAAACCCCCAAGGTCCTGTATTATGTCATCATGCCTGGGGGAAGGGCTTAGGCTTGACATTAGGAAGAAGTTCTTCACTGAAAGGGTGATTGGCCATTGGAATGCACTGCCCGGGGAGGTGGTGGAGTCACCATCCCTGGAGGTGTTTGAGGAAAGATTGGATGAAGCTCTTAGTGCCATGGTGTAGTTGACAAGTAGGAGTAGGTGTAGGTGTTGGGTCACAGGTTGGACTCGATGATCTCAAAGGTCTTTTCCAACCTTATGATACTGTGATACAAACCCATTTTGAGTATATTTCAAAGTTATCTTACATGGTATTTATCGATCAGTACTCAGTTATGAAACATCATAAAATAGAAAGACTACCGCCACAAATAAACGTTTGCAAAAATTAAAGAATCACTTATTAATAAATTATTTTTTTATTTACATGTAAATATAATGTACCGTTCATTTACAAGAAGATAAATAATATTTTTTGGTCACAATCTACTCCATTCAATCTATAGATTTTACCTACAATTAATTTTAAATTTGCAATTTTTGAAAATTGCAAAAGTAATCAGTTGATATATTGTGTCACCAAAACGGTTGCTGAATTTGTAGTGCAATTATAACTAAGAATTAAACTTTTATATTAATACATCATAAAAACTATTTATCACAATAAGTGATGTTCATATGCAATTTTTAAATGCGGTAAAAGAAAACAGGCTATTCAAGCTACCTACTTACAAGAGCTGCCTTTCAAAGTACAAGTGAAGACACTACAAATAGTTGTTATATTTCCTTATCGTTACTCTGTGCTTATGTGAGAGAAAAACTGAACATTCCTACAGTAATTCCCCTGAATCTCTCATTTCGTATAAAACCTTTCATAGTTGCTTCACTCTCTATACTTCTGCAATTTTGAATAAAGACATTTATCTTAAACTAATTTAAAAGACATCAACTTATGACAACCTAGCATCTTAAGAGTAAAAATTATACTGATGGATGATTTTGCAGAAACACTGATGCTTACTTCCTACAAATAGAATATTCACTCTATTATTTTTGCTAGTGTGACTATTGCACATGGATATACATATACATTCATGTATGTATTTTATACTCCCATGCAATAGTGTTTATAAACAAACACTTAGTGGCTCACAGTGCTATTTCACAGTTACCGTGAAAGAATTTTAATTTATCCATACCTACAAAGAAACAAAGAACAGTATAACTGCTCAGACCACATCACACAGAGGCATGTATTTAATAATATTACATGTTTACCTCACTTTTTGTGGTTTACTTTACATATAATTCATTTCTGTTATGAATATTATGTTCTGAAGTTCCACAGGATTCTGTGCTGGTCTCTTAACACTATGGAAACAAAGGTTTATCTGTGTGTCTCCCTCTTACAAATTAATATAATCTTATTAATAACATGCTCAATCTTTCAATGACTACTTCTTCCATTTATTTATATTATGAAATCCATACCATGAATAGTTATATCGTGATGAGTTTATTTGCAGCTCAGGGTTAGAACAGATAGTAGATTATACAGCTTCTTTTGTCATAACTATTCAAAACTAAATCTAACAAGACAATCTTTCAAAACCATGCACAAAAAGAAATCCACCTTGGTGAACATTTGCTCCTGGCTCTATTGTATTCTAGTAAAGGACTTACCTACAGTGTTTTGAACATTGAAATCATCCATTTACAGACTTGCACAACTTGTTGGAAACCTGATCTTTTGGAAAGGTTAACATTTAATGTGAATTAAATTACGAAGTCCCCTCTGCCCCATTACTGAACCTTTTCCTAGCAAAATACGTGCAATCCACCTTCAGGGACCTCTGGATTACACTGCATGCATACACAAAGCTGATTTTCCTCCCACATCAGTGGAATTAGCGTTGCCTTCATTACAATTAACAGACTCCTCACTGTGTACTTCAGGGCAGCAGCATGCATGAGGTCGTGCATAGCACTCACTGACCTACACGGGCTGCATCTCCTCTCCCTCCCAGCAGCACCATCCTCACACAAGGTACACCTTGGAATCTCCCAAGGCACAGACAATAATTGCGTGCATCCATATTAACAAGCACCGTTGGTATGCTACCAAGTTACAGCTCAATCAATTCAATATTGTTCAGCTACGGCATTAGGAAATTTTAAAAGTAAACTTGTTTCCTGGTTCCAAGAAAAAAATAATTTTGAATTCATCATACAAGGTCTCTTACTCAGAAAGGCCCTATACAGAGTTGTCCCACGAGGAATCTCGTCTGTCCTGTCATCAATGACACTGCTGAAAAAGGACATTATTCTAGCTAATTAGCAGCTAAAGTATTCACTATTCATTAATTAATCACACTAATACAAGAAGAGAAACAGCTTTGTATAAGCATATGTAATCCAGAGGTCCTTGAAGGTAGAATGCATGTATTTTGCCAGGAAAAGACACAGCAAAAGGGCAGAGGAGCATTTGACGTTTAATTCATATTAGTGGAGCTGTATTTTCTAATTACCTTTGGTGTCTGTAACCATTTGTTCCCCTGTTAAATTCAATTAGTGCAATTCAGCTTCTTACCATTGGTAATGATTTAGATATGGTGCCACGGCATCACAGGGGAGGCGCCTTGTTAACCTGCACAAAAATAGGAGTTACTAAGACAGTAAAAAAGTCAAGAAGCTGGCAAAAACGGAATATACACTTTAAAAGTAAAGCAGCAGAATGAAAGAAGATACCTTGCATTCAGTCTTGGTAACATTTTGTTTTCCTATCAGAAAAATAAAAAAATCATAGAAAATTTTATTTAACTTAGGCATTGAGTTATAATTACACACATAGTTACATGCTTTTTTCAGAAACTTTTTTCAGAAACTTACTTTGGTTTATTCACTTTTCCAAAAACAGAAATTGAAATTCTTCCCCACTAGCCTCTATAATCGGAAGAGCGTGTGAGGATNTAGGGATGAATTACACTATCTCATATAACCATGCTGCTCTGAAGCAACTCTGATCAATGCGTTAGAGCAAACCCATTCCTGACATTTGGAATAAAACTAATAGATGCTGTGCTGCCCAAATACATGCTACCTTTAACTAGTAAGCTATAGTTTCTTCTACTACATATCAGAATATAGAATCATAGAATCACTAGGTTGGAAGAGACCTCTGAGATCACTGAGCCCAACCGTGCCTGTCTCCCCACTAAACCCTGTCCCTAAGAAACTCATCCACCCATTTTTTTAACACCTCCAGGGATGGGGACCCCACCACCTCCCTGGGCAGCTGCTCCAATGCCTGATCACCCTTTCAGTGAAGAAATTCTTCCTAATGTCCAGTCAAAACCTCTGCTGGCACGTATTTTGGAGCATAGGAAAATACTTTAAGACACAGAAGCGAACCTCTGCCACCATGTACAGATCCATAAGGACATAATATTGGTGAAGCATATGTAACCTGTAATGAGTATTTCTTCTGCTCCTCTATAATTAAAAACCAAGATAAATCGCCTGCGAATTTCAACACAAATAACATACACATCACAGAACATAAGCAAGCAGATTTTCAGGAGTTGCCATGGTTTTGTTAAGGTTGCCCATGAACAAAAAGGTACATCTTATCCACCAGACTGTAACAGAAAAAAGGTAGTAGGAAAGTCCCTAATTATGAAATCAAGCATTTTTAAAATAAATAGGACTAAAAAGAGAATTAAATCTGTTTATACATAAGACTAGCCAAACGTGTAAAAAAGCAGATACAATACAGTTCTGTTTTCCTGCCACAGGGTGATAAAAAGAAAAGGAACTCAGTCTTCTTTCACTCTTTATACCTGTGCGTGTAGTGACAGTGCTAAAAGGGCGAGAAGGGCAGAAATGGAACTGCAGCAGATACTTTTGGCTAAAGTACAAAAATGTGTGTAGAATGCACATGAATATAGGAAACAAAATCCATGCAAAGTTGGGGTGTCCTACTTGTAGTTTCTCCATTCTTAGAACTTCTGTCTCCCTCATTATCACACATTTTTATCTACCATAATCTCTGTTTACTTCTTATCTCTTAATCTGCACTTGCCAAATCCAAACCACGTGCTGTTTGTATCAGAAATCATTATTTCCCAACAAAAAAACCTATCCCTAAGCTTACTAATTTTTCTCTCCTCTCACTCTCTCCTTTCCTGAGTGGCAGCCTACATCACTGTCTCTGCCACTTCATCACAGGAGACGCTGGAACCCTAAAACAGGCCTCGGTTTCCACATATATGCTGAACTATTTTACAGAAAAACCCTGTTATCCCATGGTATCAGGGTGGAAGCCTGCACAAGAGAACACAAAATGGACTACACACATGAACCTCTCCGGAGGGAAAAGAAAGGGTGGCACAGAAGCAAGTCACATTTCCCACCTGCCCAGCCATTCCCACTAGTGGTAGCACAATGAAGGTGGCCAAATCTCTCAGAAGTCTTATGAAGTGTTAAGAGTTAATGCTGTTTAGAGTTTCTTTAAGAAAGTATTTCATACCATACTTTGCTAGTGTTGAATGCATGCTTACCAACCAGAAAATATTAAAATTATTTTACTCACAGTTTGTCATCTACTTCATTTTACATCATTACTTACAGTTTATTAACCATCAGCATTCAAAGACCCCTGTAAAGAAAATCCAACACATCCAATAAAAACTGTTGATATACTTTTTCTTCAAGATTCAGTATTACAGGAAATAAGCTTTTAATTTATCAAGTATAGTAACAACTGTGTCTGAAAGCCTTTGTAATCTAATGCTAAAACAACTCCTGTACTGTAAAATTCTGCTTGTTTTGAGCTCATTCTGGAGACAGAAATTCTAGAGATCCTAAAGAAACAAAAAATCCTAAGGACTTACTGGAGAAGATGAACCTTAATTTAACAGATTTGCCTCAAACACGCTTGTGTCTTAGATATTTTGACTGAAACTTTTCCTGAGATTCACAAGGTTTTATCTCCTGTGCGGGCTGTTTCACACAAGAAACTCTGTGAGATCTTTGTTTCAAATTGGCCGTGCTCACAAGTTAGGAGTGGTGGTGGATACAGAGTCACGCAGAAGCTCAGCTGACCCTGCTTTGAGCAGGAGGTTGGACCAGATGATCTTCTGAGGTCCCTTCCAACACAAAATCTTTCTGTGATCCTATTATGAGGCAATAGGATCTTTATTTTGCAATCCAAACAGCTCAATATGTGCATGGTGGGGAAAGAGTTGGGAACACTGCAGTTTTCTGAAAAGTGAAAGAAAGTAAAGAAGAAGGAAAGGAATAAAACATGAGTTTTCTTAGGGATTTTGTATTGAAGAACCAAAGCAAGCAAGGAAACAGCCAGACGATGGGGTGTGGATATGCAGTGAGCTCTGAGAAAGCATGCCAGGCACACAAAAAGAAAGCTGACTGAGTAGTTTTAAGGCATGGGGTGGGATTGTTTCATTTGGCTTGCTTTTCCTGGGGCAAAAGTGCTGCTGACCAGTGAGTGGCAAGAACAGAAAGCCCCGCTGCTGCCCCAGGTGCACTTCCAGCCTCCCTATCCCAAGGGGACGCTCATCTTGTGGCCTGCAAGCACCCAGCGCTGGTGGGGCTGCACCCTGAGATCCTCTCGGCACTGAGAAGCCAGCACAAGGCAGATGGGAACACTGGTGGCCAACAGGTACTGGAAGACTGCAGAATCATTTGGTTGGACAAGACCTTTGAGATTAGATAGAGTCCAAACATACCTGTCCACTACGAAATCACATCTCTTACTTGGGAGAGGAGACCAACACTTGCCTAGCCACAACCTCCTTTTTGGCAGATGTAGACAGTGATAAGCTCTCCCCTCAGCCTCCTTCTCTCCAGGTTAAACAACCCCAGCTCCCTCAGGCACTCCTCCGAAGGCTCGTTTTCCAGCCCCTTCACCAGCTTCACTAGAATCATGGAATCATCCCGTCAGAAGAGACCTCTCAGATCATCGAGTTCATTGACCTTCTCCGGATGCTCTCCAGCACCTCAATGTCTTCCTTGCAGCGAGGGCCCCAAATGCAAACACAGTACTCATGTAATCACCGAATGACCCGAGCTGGAAGGATCACCGAGTCCAGCTCCTGTCCCTGCACAGCACACCCCCAACACTCACACCGTGTGGCTGAGGGCGTTATCCAAATGCTTCTGGACTATTGTCAGGCTTCTACAGGTGTTATAAATGCATTCCCAGGGGCGCAATCACATCCCTAGTCCTGCTGACCACACTATTTCTGATCCAGGTCTGCCCCAGCAACTCCCACTCCGCGCCCGGAGCCGCCGCTGCGGGCTCTTGTATTGTACTGGACTGGACTGCCCTGCCCCACCCAAGGATGGATCTGTCCGCACAGAACCGTTTAAAATCGAGGCCGNAATATACACTTTAAAAGTAAAGCAGCAGAATGAAAGAAGATACCTTGCATTCAGTCTTGGTAACATTTTGTTTTCCTATCAGAAAAATAAAAAAATCATAGAAAATTTTATTTAACTTAGGCATTGAGTTATAATTACACACATAGTTACATGCTTTTTTCAGAAACTTTTTTCAGAAACTTACTTTGGTTTATTCACTTTTCCAAAAACAGAAATTGAAATTCTTTCCCACTAGCCTCTATTTCTTTTGCAACAATTATATTGTCTCTCATATGTGACCTTGTGTACCGTGTCTAGTTAAAGATGAGAACAAGTAAGATGGCTGAACCAGATAACTTAAATTAAAATCTGAAAACCAGCAAAATAGAAAGGTGAAGGCTGATCATTATCACCACACAACATGGTATATTCCACACCAGACACAGCAAATTTTATCTATTAAGCCAATGCAATAGCAGCTAAACATAATCTCACTGAGCCCAAGAGCAAGTGATGGGGACTCAAAAGGAGGTCATACCAAACAACAGCTATTTGCTGTTAAAGCAAGCAAAACAACAATATCTCTGGAAATAATCCCGCTCAAAACACGCACACAGCTTCTGAGCAATCTCCCAACTTGTCAGATAAACGGAAAAGACGTGTAACTGTAGGGATGAATTACACTATCTCATATAACCATGCTGCTCTGAAGCAACTCTGATCAATGCGTTAGAGCAAACCCATTCCTGACATTTGGAATAAAACTAATAGATGCTGTGCTGCCCAAATACATGCTACCTTTAACTAGTAAGCTATAGTTTCTTCTACTACATATCAGAATATAGAATCATAGAATCACTAGGTTGGAAGAGACCTCTGAGATCACTGAGCCCAACCGTGCCTGTCTCCCCACTAAACCCTGTCCCTAAGAAACTCATCCACCCATTTTTTTAACACCTCCAGGGATGGGGACCCCACCACCTCCCTGGGCAGCTGCTCCAATGCCTGATCACCCTTTCAGTGAAGAAATTCTTCCTAATGTCCAGTCAAAACCTCTGCTGGCACGTATTTTGGAGCATAGGAAAATACTTTAAGACACAGAAGCGAACCTCTGCCACCATGTACAGATCCATAAGGACATAATATTGGTGAAGCATATGTAACCTGTAATGAGTATTTCTTCTGCTCCTCTATAATTAAAAACCAAGATAAATCGCCTGCGAATTTCAACACAAATAACATACACATCACAGAACATAAGCAAGCAGATTTTCAGGAGTTGCCATGGTTTTGTTAAGGTTGCCCATGAACAAAAAGGTACATCTTATCCACCAGACTGTAACAGAAAAAAGGTAGTAGGAAAGTCCCTAATTATGAAATCAAGCATTTTTAAAATAAATAGGACTAAAAAGAGAATTAAATCTGTTTATACATAAGACTAGCCAAACGTGTAAAAAAGCAGATACAATACAGTTCTGTTTTCCTGCCACAGGGTGATAAAAAGAAAAGGAACTCAGTCTTCTTTCACTCTTTATACCTGTGCGTGTAGTGACAGTGCTAAAAGGGCGAGAAGGGCAGAAATGGAACTGCAGCAGATACTTTTGGCTAAAGTACAAAAATGTGTGTAGAATGCACATGAATATAGGAAACAAAATCCATGCAAAGTTGGGGTGTCCTACTTGTAGTTTCTCCATTCTTAGAACTTCTGTCTCCCTCATTATCACATATTTTCATCTACCATAATCTCTGTTTACTTCTTATCTCTTAATCTGCACTTGCCAAATCCAAACCACGTGCTGTTTGTATCAGAAATCATTATTTCCAAACAAAAAAACCTATCCCTAAGCTTACTAATTTTTCTCTCCTCTCACTCTCTCCTTTCCTGAGTGGCAGCCTACATCACTGTCTCTGCCACTTCATCACAGGAGACGCTGGAACCCTAAAACAGGCCTCGGTTTCCACATATATGCTGAACTATTTTACAGAAAAACCCTGTTATCCCATGGTATCAGGGTGGAAGCCTGCACAAGAGAACACAAAATGGACTACACACATGAACCTCTCCGGAGGGAAAAGAAAGGGTGGCACAGAAGCAAGTCACATTTCCCACCTGCCCAGCCATTCCCACTAGTGGTAGCACAATGAAGGTGGCCAAATCTCTCAGAAGTCTTATGAAGTGTTAAGAGTTAATGCTATTTAGAGTTTCTTTAAGAAAGTATTTCATACCATACTTTGCTAGTGTTGAATGCATGCTTACCAACCAGAAAATATTAAAATTATTTTACTCACAGTTTGTCATCTACTTCATTTTACATCATTACTTACAGTTTATTAACCATCAGCATTCAAAGACCCCTGTAAAGAAAATCCAACACATCCAATAAAAACTGTTGATATACTTTTTCTTCAAGATTCAGTATTACAGGAAATAAGCTTTTAATTTATCAAGTAT
Source organism: Geococcyx californianus (assembly GCA_013389885.1). Classification (NCBI taxonomy): domain Eukaryota; kingdom Metazoa; phylum Chordata; class Aves; order Cuculiformes; family Neomorphidae; genus Geococcyx; species Geococcyx californianus. The sequence goes on from VWPV01000811.1 coordinate 35,741, forward strand.
AGTAACAACTGTGTCTGAAAGCCTTTGTAATCTAATGCTAAAACAACTCCTGTACTGTAAAATTCTGCTTGTTTTGAGCTCATTCTGGAGACAGAAATTCTAGAGATCCTAAAGAAACAAAAAATCCTAAGGACTTACTGGAGAAGATGAACCTTAATTTAACAGATTTGCCTCAAACACGCTTGTGTCTTAGATATTTTGACTGAAACTTTTCCTGAGATTCACAAGGTTTTATCTCCTGTGCGGGCTGTTTCACACAAGAAACTCTGTGAGATCTTTGTTTCAAATTGGCCGTGCTCACAAGTTAGGAGTGGTGGTGGATACAGAGTCACGCAGAAGCTCAGCTGACCCTGCTTTGAGCAGGAGGTTGGACCAGATGATCTTCTGAGGTCCCTTCCAACACAAAATCTTTCTGTGATCCTATTATGAGGCAATAGGATCTTTATTTTGCAATCCAAACAGCTCAATATGTGCATGGTGGGGAAAGAGTTGGGAACACTGCAGTTTTCTGAAAAGTGAAAGAAAGTAAAGAAGAAGGAAAGGAATAAAACATGAGTTTTCTTAGGGATTTTGTATTGAAGAACCAAAGCAAGCAAGGAAACAGCCAGACGATGGGGTGTGGATATGCAGTGAGCTCTGAGAAAGCATGCCAGGCACACAAAAAGAAAGCTGACTGAGTAGTTTTAAGGCATGGGGTGGGATTGTTTCATTTGGCTTGCTTTTCCTGGGGCAAAAGTGCTGCTGACCAGTGAGTGGCAAGAACAGAAAGCCCCGCTGCTGCCCCAGGTGCACTTCCAGCCTCCCTATCCCAAGGGGACGCTCATCTTGTGGCCTGCAAGCACCCAGCGCTGGTGGGGCTGCACCCTGAGATCCTCTCGGCACTGAGAAGCCAGCACAAGGCAGATGGGAACACTGGTGGCCAACAGGTACTGGAAGACTGCAGAATCATTTGGTTGGACAAGACCTTTGAGATTAGATAGAGTCCAGACATACCTGTCCACTACGAAATCACATCTCTTACTTGGGAGAGGAGACCAACACTTGCCTAGCCACAACCTCCTTTTTGGCAGATGTAGACAGTGATAAGCTCTCCCCTCAGCCTCCTTCTCTCCAGGTTAAACAACCCCAGCTCCCTCAGGCACTCCTCCGAAGGCTTGTTTTCCAGCCCCTTCACCAGCTTCACTAGAATCATGGAATCATCCCGTCAGAAGAGACCTCTCAGATCATCGAGTTCATTGACCTTCTCCGGATGCTCTCCAGCACCTCAATGTCTTCCTTGCAGCAAGGGCCCCAAATGCAAACACAGTACTCATGTAATCACCGAATGACCCGAGTTGGAAGGATCACCGAGTCCAGCTCCTGTCCCTGCACAGCACACCCCCAACACTCACACCGTGTGGCTGAGGGCGTTATCCAAATGCTTCTGGACTATTGTCAGGCTTCTACAGGTGTTATAAATGCATTCCCAGGGGCGCAATCACAACCCTAGTCCTGCTGACCACACTATTTCTGATCCAGGTCTGCCCCAGCAACTCCCACTCCGCGCCCGGAGCCGCCGCTGCGGGCTCTTGTATTGTACTGGACTGGACTGCCCTGCCCCACCCAAGGATGGATCTGTCCGCACAGAACCGTTTAAAATCGAGGCCGCGCGCGCGCCAGCGTCACACAGGCGCTCTTAACGCGCCCGTTTTCAACCTCACACACGTCTCGGTTCCGTTCCGTCCCACGCCCCCATCCCCCCGCCCCCTCGCTGATGCTGTGCGCACGCGCAGTCTCACCCCCCCTCCCCCCCCCCGCCCCGCGCCGCTGTGTGGGCGGTGCGCGTGCCCGAGCGCCTCCGGAGGGGTGGGGGCGGTGCCGCGGGAGCGCGCGGACCGCGGCGGCGGGAGCTGAGCTGCAGCTTCTCTGGGCCCCCGGTGCCCGGCCCCTGTCAGCAGCCCCGGGGCCGTCTCCCTCTCCACCTTCCTTGGGGACAGCTTCAGGCAAGCCTCCCCGCCACGCCTCGCCCCCCTCCTCCCCCCCCGCTTCCTCCCTCCCCCGTTTTCTTCCTCTCTTCTCGTTTGCGTGTGAGGTAACCTCGGCGTGCGGTGTCGACGCCGCCGCTGCGTTTCAGGTGAGGGAGGGGGGGAAGGAGAGAGAGCGGGGAGGCACGCGCTCCCCCTCCCTCTTCAGCGCCTTCTCCGGCGGCTCCTGGCGCCGAACCCCGCCGCTCCCTCGCTTCTCTTCTCCTGGTGAAGTAAATCAACCCCCTTTTCAAAATGGGCTGCACGCTGAGCGCCGAGGACAAGGCGGCGGTGGAGAGGAGCAAGATGATCGACAGGAACCTGCGGGAGGATGGCGAGAAAGCGGCCAGGGAGGTCAAGCTGCTTCTCTTGGGTAAGGGCTCCCGTGAGGTGAGGGTCCCCCTGAAGTAACCTCTTCCTCAAAGCCCTGAGGTATGGGCGTCCCTGAGCCCCCGAGGCGAGGGCCACGATGTGAGGGTTCCCCTGAAGTAACCCTCCCTCAGAGCCCTGAGGTGAGAACTGCCCTGAGGCGAGCAGCCCCCGCGCCGCCCAGCCCCGAGGCGAGGGCCCCGCTGTAGGCGAGGGCGGGGCAGGCGCCCTCCGAGCCGCCTCGCAGCTCGTGTGGCACCCGGGGTGGCTGCGGGTAGGGGGCCCCGCTCCTCGGGATTGCAGGGCGGTTGGGATGCTCTCCTTGGCTAATGTCGCTCCGCCGTGGTGGGAGGGGTGTGTGGTGTGTGTGCACTCATGGCCCCTTAGAAGTTTTAGGGATAAGAAGGCACTGCAGCCTCTTAACGCAGGTGGGCGCATCGGCTGCTGGCGGGATCAGAGGCAGGGCTGATAGAAGTAGTTACTGTTACAAAAAGTGCAATATTTTGATTTGAGGTAGAGTTAAGTTCCATCTAAGTGGCTGTATTTTTTTGAAAGTAAGACTCATACTGTTGCTCTGATAGCATATTTTCTTGATAGCATTTTTTTTTTCAAATAGTGCCTTTCCCAGACAATGCTGTGCAAAGAATGTTTTTCCTTAGCAAGGATACACAGAGAACTAGCTCCAGAACTCCAATTAGCAGAGATTTGGCTATTGTGAAATTGATAATAAAATTAAAATTAGCCCGTAGAAAGTAGTAGAATGTGCATAAGATTTCTAGGAAAATTAATACATACGCATGTAAATAGGAAATGTGTTCTGTTCCCAGCTCTTGTCTCGTTATGCATAATTGATGGAAATTGTTCCCTCTTAAGTCCAGCGCTGAAATAAAGGATGCTTGCTTTCTAGAACTCCAAAACGAGTCTTAGAGTTTATTTGCCGGCATTTTTGGTATCAGGGCCGTTCTAGGGGAAATTTGCCCCGGGGCCTTTGCTTCTTTCTTCCACATGAAGGGGATAACATCTCAAGCTTTTGGTGTGCATTCTGTGTACCTCTGCTCAGAGGAAGGAAATTTTAGGTTGGAGGATGTTTGCTGTTAATATTTCTTGCAGACCCTAATGTCCTAAACTGTTGCTATGAAGTGTAGAAGGCATCAAAGGAACATAAGGCAAAACATCACTTAGCCTTTTGTGTTATTTTTCTGGAAGCTGCTTACGTTGCTGAAATCTTCTGACGGGAAGTACAACTTTGGTAGGAGTTTTAAATGTGTAATATAATGACTCGCATAATGTGCTATCATATTCTTGAGAATTGCTCACAAGTACTTGAAGTTAGCGGGTTTTGTGTATTTTAAGTGTTATGCTTGTGTGTAAAGATAAATAAGATGATTTTAAAAATTACAAGAAAAAAAGAAATGAGTTTTAATTAGAAAGACATTTGTGCAGGACTGAAACTGCTGTGCAACTTGTGGACAGCTGAACGGTGCTAGGTTTGCATTGTATGAGTGTTGTAGGTACTTTTGCAGCAATGTCATATATCTAAACCAGTCTAGATCCTTCTAATCTGGAGTTAAAAAGCTGTTGGTTTGCAACTTTCCTCGTACTTCTCTTCTGTTCCCAGAGCTACTGTTTCAGGCAAGCTTTAAGTCAAACTGCCCATTTCTCACTTGTCTCTACACTGATTTTGCTAGATTGCGTGTCTACAGCGCTACAAACATCATAGGACACCTCTTAAGTTACTTCTTGGTTGCTAAATTTCAAGCTCCAGGAAGACAGGAAACTTTCATGTGTAAGTAAAATGATGAGTGTAAGAAAAGGAAATGTCCTGAAATATGCTTGTAGATGGAAAAATTTCACTTGTAAGGGAAACAGTTAAAACTTCTCTATGGTTTATTTTCCAGAAAGTGTTAGGCTTTTGGTAATTACTGTGCCTAGTCCTGTATAGCTTTGGAATCTTCAGTTTGCTGCAGGGAAGGGTTACCATTTTCCCTCAGAGTGGCAAAGTACTGCTTCAAATATCCGCTGGCAATGCATTTAGAAAGATTTTTCAAAATTTTATTATTCTGTATGGAACTTCTGCTACGTGTAGTTTGGTAGTTATTTTCACCTCTTCCATCATATGCCATGGATATAGGTGATGTCCAAGTCCATAGAAAGATGCTTTAAACTTCAGAATGGATTCTTTCACCATTTTCAGTTGTTTAATGCTCATATGTATGAAGTCCTATGATATGAGTTTTAATTTTTCAGACTTTATAAATTCTATGTTTCTAATACATAAAAACTTCAGGATAGTATGGCTTTCTTCTGGAATCTCATAAAATCTTAGGATATGGAACAAATGCTAAAATACGTGTATTTTCTCATAGTGTTCTGAGCTGTGGCTCAATTGATGGAATATTTCCTCCCTCCCCTATTCAAGAGAGGTGTGAAAACTAGGTGAAAACAGGGTTAACTTCTTTGAAAACCAGAGTTTGAATCATTATTTAAACAAAAATTACCTAAATGTTTACCGAACTGAAAGTGAAGTTTTGTATATATACACGGAAATGTTTGTGTATTTCACATGTTTGGGATAAAAAGCTTTTCTGTTACTCTTTGTAACTGTGTCAGATGCCTTTAATGTTATGTGAATTCTTTATCTGATGGCAAAACTGTTTAAAGTTACTTCCACTAGAGTAAGTTTATGCTTACTGCTCACTTTCCCATTTGCTTGTTCAGCCCATATGTCATAGTTTGTCATCTATTTGGTTGTACTACATCTATTTATGGGCTTATTCTGTTTCAAAGATACTGAAATAAAGGGAAAAGTACAACTTGTGGTCTGCTGCCAGGAAAATACAATATATGAAAGGCATCTAAAATACTTTGCTTGTGTAGAAAAAGAGCATGTAGGTGTATATCTCTTGACCTAATAAGACAAATTTATTCCAGCATCTATAAACTATATTTTTGTGTAGTACTTAGAGAATCTAGTGAAGCTTGAGGTAGAACTTTTAATTGAGGGGGGACATGTTTATAAAAACAGTCTATTTCTAACCTTTAAGTTTAATATATTCCATTGTAAGCTTTTCTAAAGATTTTTCTAAAACAGGAAATTGCAGTGATATAATTAAGAGATAGATGTGACATTGCTGTACCTAAACCATGATTTTGTGAACAATATCACTGATCTATGTTAGATTTATATGTTGTTGTCCTGTCTGTAGAAAGAAGCAAATATTTAAGCTGTTGACCTGGATTACATAACTTCTTTCATCATGTCTGTAAATTGGTGCATAATTTTGTATAAAAATTTGACTGCAAGTCATTCATCAGGTCTTGGAATAAAAATACTGGATTCTGAACATTATCCACGTGTGCTATCCCAGTAGCAGAAGAAGCTTTTCTGGAAGATTTCTGAGCACCATCCTCATTATTAAAAGTGAGATGAATTTAAGCGTACAGTTTGTAAACCAAATGGAAAATAATTATTTACAAAGAATTTGGTCTTTCTATTTTTTTAAATAATCAAATAAATTAGCTTCTTTCATTTAAATTTAATTTCAATGTGTGTCAAATACTTACGCTTCAGGAAAACTCAACAAAAAAATGTAAGTGCAGGCTAGTATATTGTCCTACACTAAACATTAATGTACAAAAGTACTTTTCCTTAAACACTTCAATATTTGTGTCAAGTTTACAGTTCCTAAACTTCAGTTTGCTAATTGTTTGAAGTATATTTTGTTTTGTAATATTTTTGTTGTTGTTTCTTCGGGTTAACCTCATACACTTAGTATGATTGAGATTTTTGAAAACCAGTGTTTATTTTGGCTGGCTTCCAAGTAGAGAAAGCAGTTAGAAGGAAGTTGTTCTTGTTTTCAATGATTTCTAATCTTAACTTTTAGTGTTCAATAAATAAAAAATCCAGTGATGCTTGCAGAATGAATGTAACTGTACTCATGTTGGGAGATGGTAATTCCATGTGACCAATCTATGTGCTGCATTAATACACATGTGATCAAGATCAGGTGTGGATTTGCAAGTACATTTCTGTTGAATTAGCTAAAGCACACAAGACTGAATTTATGCCAGCTGCCGGAGAACAGGCAGTACCTCGTTTAGTAGAAAGCCTTCTGGTATGAGGTTAACTCATCAGGTTTTATGAATACATTCAAACTGGCATTGTGAGTTTATAGGATTAGCACTTTGTCTTGTGGATTATCACATTCTTCATCTAATATAGCAAATTCAGTTTCTTAGTGTCTTGAATGAAAAAGGCAATAGATATGTCTAAAACATTCTTTAGGAGTGGATCCTGGGATCCAGAGGTCAGAAACAATGTAGTTGACAACTGTAATTATCTGGCTTATTTCTGCATAATTACTTTTGTATATTTAAGTTAAGTGGATACCTTTAGACTAGTGACCAACAGAGCCACTTTTTTATTGCTGAACAAATCTTTGATTTTTACGAGAACACTGGCATTTCCCCTTCTTAAAGATGCCTGTTTTTTTAACTTAAGAGAGAGTACTGCTCTTAGTCTTTTTCATTGTGGTTCTTTCTGGCAGTAACTACAACAATTCTATTTAGTTCTCCTAAATCTTCACATCTTGGGCATCTTTTTCTGTCTGCTTTTCTTTTGTTGCAGACATGCATCCTCCTGTCTACTCAGTCAACTGACTCTCACTCCATATTCATCTTTCGAGGTGCATGATTCTTGCAGTTCTGGCAAATCCTGCCTTCCCCAAGATCTGACTGCACATTGGACTGGAAAACACATATATGATGCCTGTACCATTACTTTTCTTGCCTTTCCCTCGGAGCGTTCTCTTTCTCCACACTTGCTAACAAAGAAAACTTTAGAAGTCTGGACTTCCAGGAGCTCTCAAAAAACCCTTGTTCTCATAAAAAAAGTATTACACATTTCAGAGACGTTGATGTCATCTTCATAAATGATTCCGGCTTAGTCTAAAACATTTCTGGCAGAATATTTCCTGTTTTACCTTCAGAGACAACTATCTATAGATATTTACAAAGTTAACCTCTTATTTAAAGACTGTTTTGTATTACCTAAAATAAGTGTTTAATGTTTTGGTTTGGGGGTTTTTTTAGCTCAGTAGTCTTGTTTATCTCCATGCCCCTCCCACTTTCTGCCTGTTTGCTTAGATTTAGCAGGAGTTCTGAACTATGAGCTTTCATGTTTTAATATGATTCATTTGGGCTCTTGGCAATCTGTATGTTATTTATGTGGACTTTTATGTCTGACTTGTAGTTAGGTCAATGAAATCCCCAAGACTTTGTACTAAATATAATAATAATTTCAAGGAACAAAGTCAAAATTACTAGACTCCTATAGTGTAATTATCTCCCTTGCTTTTGTGAAAGGCTCATGGATGTATAGAGAACACAGACTTTCAGTTTTGATTGTTTTTGTATAATTGCAGTTTGGTTCTTTTATATTTGTTTGAATGCTGGTGTAATAGTTTACAACATCGTAATATTGGTCCTTAGTGTGAGTATAGACCTATTCATGACAATACAAATTATCTTTAGTGATTTCAGGTTATTATTTTAAAACTTCATTTTGAAAATTTATTTAGTAGTTTATTATTGTGTCATGATTTTAGTTCTTTAACATTCTTAGGAAAACATTTATTTCAGTACATATTGTTTACAAAGGGCTGAAGAGAAACTATGTTTTGTTCTATGTCATGATAGCAGTAATAGCAAATTTATGTTTTTGTCTTGATTTAAAAGCATCATTATGGATATATAAAAAATAACTTATCTTTTGCATCGGATATTAAGGCTTTTTAATATATATATATTAAGGGTTAGAAAACATTTTAAGCTTGATAAATTAATTTATTTCAAGTTGTTTTCTGAAAACAAGGTAATATTTCAATTTTTTTTTTCTGAATTAGAGACCAGAAAAGCTCTACTAAGGTGCTTCATAGTAAGCCATTCACTCCCAGCGTCAGTGGTGCCTCAGGATTACATTTAAGTTCTGTATTACACTGCCTTTTGATTAAGTTTCTTCGTACTTTTTCTGGCAGCACTGTTTATTGTATCATCATTGTGATATGGCAGTTTACTTCAATCCTATAGATATTACTGAAATGACCATGTATTTAAGCTAACCTCCTTTTGTAAAGTTATTTTTAACTTACTTCAGAGCTGAAGTTTACGGTATAGCTCCTTGCATAGTTGTATTGGCACCACTTGAACTTTGGCTTTGTGCTGTAGAGTTAGGCTGTGCTGATTTATGCAATCATACTGCCAAAGTGGGTTGTTCTTTTGCTGCCACATTTTACCCTTTCGTTGTTTTGGTCCTCTTAGAAGGAAGAATTGAGTAGTTGGCACAGTCTAGCTGAGTGTTTTTGAACTAAGCCATGACTCTGACTTCAGAGGGCATGAAATTCTAAAGTCAGTTTTGCTGCTGAGTTCGATAAAAGTCTGCAGTGTTTCTTGTAATATGTTATCTGGCAAATGCCAAGGTAGAAAACTGGAAGTAGAAATGAGGTATTTGAGATGTTCTGTTAAGGGTGAAGTGTTTCAACCATAGAAACACTGAAATAAAGATCTGAACTGACTTGATAATTAGCCATTAAAATTTTTTTTTCCAAGGTATGTATAGGAGAACCTGTATTGATGAAACCTTGCTATTTTGAGATTGAATCTTAGTCATTGTCCAGCTTTACTGAGGTCAGCAGTTCTATTTATTGCCCTTGTTTGCTCAGTGTCCTACTGTTACATCAAGCTTTGTGTAAATTACTGTTTTGTTATTCAGTAAATGGAACTTAGTTGGCTTCCTCAGAGACTCTGTATCCAAAAAGTGTTTAAGTTGGTGAGGTATGTAGAGAACAGTTGGAGAAATTTGACCTTTAAACCTTAGAGCAAGAAGTTTTGACTGCGCAATTCAGAAGAATGCAGAGTTTTTGAAGTGGTTCAATATAGTGACATTTTTCAGTGGAAGGATAATTAAGCTACTGAAACTTACCAGATGATTACGACAAAAATAAAGTTTGTTATTTTGTTCTTGTCCATTGAATAAAACAGACAAGACAAAATAAGATTTCTTAATGAGAATCATGTTGTGAAATGAAGGAATAATATAATGTTGTAGACTAATTATTCATGTTTGCAACTGCTTATAATCCTTTCACTGTGTAGCTGTAAGAAGTGTTAAGAATTGGGCATTTGGAAGATGTTTCCAATTACCATGGCTTTGCGCTTGAAGTTTGCAAAGTATGGAGCCAGCTTCAAAATATCTGGAGTTATATATACCTTGAATATGAGACAGGAGGTAAAGTATCGTGTATCTGTTTATTCTCTCCCAGCAAAATGCCCTAATAATCAACTAAGATACTGATACGCATTGTTCCTTGATTTGAAAGTATGTTATCTGTTTAGGTCAAATTGCTTCTTTCCATTCATTTTGGTTTAATTGATGGCTAGCCCCTTCCTTGAAAACCTTATTTCTGTGTGATTATTTTTTTTTTTCCTCTTTTCTCCCCCAAACTTCTTTTTATATCATTCTTTCAAGTTCTCAACTGATGGGGGTAATTAACATAGAACATTTTAAAGGTTCTTAAATAAGAGATTTGTTGTTAAACATACAATAGGCAAATAAATTGCTTTGATTTTCTGTCTTTGGTAATTGAAGGGTTATTGAAGCTCAGAGTAACACAATTTCTTGTCTTTTGCTACTTAATCAAGTAGCAGTGTTGACTTATATCTATATGTTTATATTCATGTAATGTATTTATATTTAGCCATACACATAAACTGCAACATTATACGTAAGTACATAAATTGGTATTGAAATTAGAAAATACTTTCTGTAAAGCTACTTATTTAACGGAATCAACACCACTGGATTATACGGTGCTTCAATTTATGAAATAAACTATACCTCATTAGTTTTTCATATATGCTTTTTAGAAATGTAGTATTGCATTTGAAGTATGTAATATACTTAGTAAAAGTGCCTGATTAAATCTTTAGTGAAATAGAACAGTATCTAGGCAACCAGGATGGACAGGAAGTCTTTACAATCATTGCTTCAAACAGATTGCTTTTAAAGAAGAAATCGATGTACTGTAATGAAAATTCCCGTTGAAGCTGTGAAGCAGGTTTATAATTCTCAATATATTCTAGAATTCAGTATGATCTGTTGCAATAACATCACTACTTATACCCCATCTTCCTTTTGCAAAGTTGGTAAAATAATTTCTTAGGTACAACTATGTGGGTTTCTTTTCATGGATGAAGCTATTGTAGTTGTTTGGCTCATAATATGAGTTGTTACCCATCACAATTGTAAGGAGGTTCTGAATCAGTGCAGTTTTTTAATAACCTCAAGTAAATCTGAGGAAGTTCTTGCCCACTTTCTAAATCCATGTCGGAATGCTGGAAATAAACAGTGCATGTTTTCCAATATTGTAGTGACATAAGCAGTTCAGCCGTTCTAGAAGCTCTGTGTTGCTAAAAAGGAGAGTGCTCTTGCAGCATCTGGCTAAATGGTCTTGCCCTCTCTGTGACAGTTAAATGCTTTATTCAGTTTTGTGTGGGTTTAACAGTCAAATTGACTGTCCTAGTTGGATGTAGTTTGCTGGTAGAGTGATCAATTTAACTGGTATTTCATAATGATCTGATGAGTACCTGAATGGAAGCATGATGAAGGGCAGAGATACATGCCTTGTGCAAATGGAGTACTGGGAGTGCATAGCTGGTGGAGGGGAGAACAGGTGCAAAATAGGTTTCTTTTTGCATTTCTGTGTCACAGTTTACTGTTTAGAATAATGTGAGTTTGTGTTCACTTGCAAGGCAGACAAGTTAAACTCTATTCAAAACCCCCTTATTTTACAACCTCATTCCTGGAATAGGAGATAGTGCTGGTCTTTCAAGAATTGTGTTGAGTTAGGGCACTTGATCAGAAAATTGAGTTTGTTTTCATTCCAAGTCCAAGCAGCTTCAAAACTATTTCCTTATTCTTCCAAATGCTATTCTAACATACAGGTCATAGACTTGAATAGGAAGGGTCCTCCTCTACCTAGCCCTTTGTGAAGAATGCAGGATGGTATTGGACAAGAAGCTTAACTGTCAGCTCGGTGTCTGAAGAATAGAGAGGAGAATGGAGACATTTGTCTGTAGTTGAAATGATGAGGTTGTACTTATATAACAGTACAGTATGAATGTAGTATTGGAATGGAATTTTAGAATTTGCTGTTACTGGAGATGTGTCTTGCAATAGCAAAATTGGGAGTAAACATGGCAATTGTCTTGAGTATTTATAGATTTTATTTCATTAATTAATGTTAATTTGACTGCTCATTGATTTTCTGAGTCTACCAGTGATGAACTGTACAAAACGGGACTGAAAATAAGCTGGTAAATCTCGTTTGTGTCTCTTAAAGTGTTTTGAAAGTGGATTTCTCAGCTGTATGCAGATTCAGTTACTGATCCTTGATAAATCCGATAAACTCTTAGCAAAACCATTATACACTTTCTAAAGCTCTTAAAGACATTGACAGGGATTCCTTCTAAGGTGCTTTAGCACCTCAGTGTTTGCTACCAAAGGCTGTCATTTAATTTCTAGATGCGAGACTACTTGGGTTATTTTCTTCGTATGCTTTTCTGCTGGAACATGGGGTCTTTTAGGGTTAGATTAGATTGGGCTTTGGTAATATACTTGTTTGAGGCCTAACAAGCTGCTGTGTATGTCTCATTCCTTGTTTCTGGGCTCGTTGGGTGCAACTGCCTGTTTGAATGAGCTGTCATTTTTATATAGTTCAAAGTTTTTCATTTTAATTTGAGACCAGTTAAGTACAAAGCTTGTTTAAAGAACAACAAAAAAAGGCCACCTTTTTTTTTTTCTCCTGTTACCCACAAATAATATTTTGCTTGTATGGTAGTTTTGTGGGGGAAAATTCATGTGCATGTAACAAAAGAATATGGTTGAATATACACATGATTCTCTCCTGGTTCACATACAAATATGAGTTCTGGAAATGTTTGCTTTTGATGAAGAAGATCAGTCTGGATAGCTAGATCTTTTAACTTAACATTTCAATCTGTCACTTTGTAAGCCCTTACAGTTTTTTGTTGGAGGTGGAGAACTTTTTTTGTAGCAAATTAAAGTCAACTGTAAATATGCTTATTCTACTTTTGTGGATCTTAGTCTTTGAGCTACAAGGTAAAAAACACTGTTAAATTAGGCATGGATGAAAACCAACAATTCATATGAACTGAAGTTTATTGCACTACTTTTATAATAATAGGTGGACTTTTAATATAATTCCATTTACCCTGGTATAAACTTTGACACTATCCATTTACCTCATTTGCAAATAATACCTTGATGTTACGGGACAATTAGATGTTTGAATAAAATCAGTTGAAAGACAGAACTTTTCCTGTATTGATATGAATGCATGCTCCTTGTTTTCTGCTTTTCCCAGCAGTGACATAGTAAGATGAAGTAGCAGGAGCAGTCAGATTTATCACAATTGTAGATAATACAGCAGTAGTGCTGTTCTGAATTCCAAGTGGAGCCTGAGATGAAAATATGCTGTGAATTCCAAATTCCTTTGTTGTATCTCTCTACCAGAATAACCTGCATAAAGTGTGCCTCGTTGCAGTGGGGAAATTTTTGTTAAGTATCTTTGATTGTGATTACTGATAGTCTGCTTAGTAGAGGTTCTCTGTGGTATCTCAGTCAATGAATTTACCATCTTTGAACACCATATTTATAGCTTGGTGCACAGTGAAAGGCCATGAAGACCAACACTATCAAGAAAAATTTCAGGGCACTCTGGATTTCTGGAGGTTTATTAGGTATGTATCTGAATGAGGCATACCATTCTCTGTTGGCTACAATTGACAGTGTGTCTTGGTAAACATTGTAAGAGCAAAGGAGGTTCTTTCTGTTGGAGCAATCTGCAGTTACCTGATGTAGTATACAATATCTGCTGGAACTCATGTTATAGAAGATCTTTAGTATAAAGTTCTTTCATATCATGATTTCATATTAGGTCATGATTGTTTCTGAGCATACTGCTATGTTTGGAAGAATAAATTTAAGTCTATTTTAATTTTGAAAAGAAGATCAGTTATTTGCTGTTAGTGAAGTTCCATTAGAAGCACTAACAAGTTTCTTTACTTTGGATATTTGGGAAATTCCCTGAACTTTCTGGGGATAGTAAAGTGGAGACTGACCTGTAATACATTTAAGTAGTCAACCGATAATCTTACCAAGCTGCTGTCAGTATTGATATGACCACAACTGTTTTGGCTACTGGTGGTATGGCATATAGTTTTCAGGCAGCAAGCATGATTACTGTGTGTTTTTCACCTCTAAATATTCATCTGTTCCCTTATTTCTGGCATAAGTAAGAGCTATATTTCCAAACCTCTGAGTCTGAACTTGTCAAGGTCTTGCTGGGTTCGGTATCTCGCACAAAGGAGGCTACACCTTTATCTTAATTGAAGAAAATGCATCAGATTTTAAAGTACAGTGGCACTCTCCCTTTTAAAGCAGTGATAATATTTTTTAAGAGTGCTTTTGTACTTTCTCAACAGATGTCTTTTTACAGTAGGTTCAATTCTAAAGTACTATATTTCCTTTTGGATGTTTCACTGAGTTTCTAAAGTATGATACTTGAGATTGTACTGCTGTTCTCATTTATAGTGAGACAATGAATCCATAATATGGTTATGGTATAAGTGATGCATACAATGATATAAGGGATCCTACTATATAGCAGTAGCTGTACAGCCAGTAATTTGAAACTCTTGATGAATCTAAGTATAAGGACAGTTTCGAAAAGCTAGGTATAATTTGCATTCAAAAGCTGCATGCATTTGTGTTGTATATAAAATTGCACATTACAAAAAAATTCTGCTAAGATACCTGCTTATCACATGCATCAAATTCTAAGAAAAAATTTCATAAAACCTTTGTCATAAAAATATATTGTTTTAATAGAAAATTTGAAATTGTTGGAAAACCAGTTCATACTTACAAAGATGTGAATAAAAATTGCAAAGTGGAATGTACTCTGTGCATTTCACCATAAGTTTTATTTTTTAGAATTGAGTTCCAGAGGTTAAACTGAATATAAAATCATACTTTTTCTTTGGTCTTTTTTTTTCAGTAGTAGACTAATTAACACAGTATTTATCACTTATGTGTTTACTATAGCAATATTCTAGGTATCTAATAAAGATAAAACAGTTTGTTTGAGGTCTAGACCTGAATAAACATGCAGGATACTAACATGAGTTAATATGCAGTTGCTTCTTGAGGTAACATTTTTATATTGATGGTTTTCTTGAATTATGTTATATATATAATATATTTACTATTTTGGTTTGTGCTATTGATTTCAAACATCTACCTGGCAAAGAAATAATTAGTTGTAATTAATTCTTTATTTGTTAAGCCACTATCACTTTTGGAAATTCCATGTGGTTTAAATGGTGCTTCTTCCGTAGAACTAAGCTACCATGAAGCTACTGAAGCCTTGAGAATTATCTCAGTTCTTTTCTCTGAGTCAGTGTCATAATTTTAGCATCTGTCACTGCTGTGGTTTCAATCAGTGATGTAATCTCGGATTCACACTCTATTACTACATTGCTAAGTTACTGAAATATTTTCTTCCATACATTATTTACACAGCTTCTTTCTTAATTCATACAGAGTTTCCTGGCACATTGAATTCCAGTAGCTATGAAAATTTGAAGACTAATGCCACTTTATCAGTTATAAGCACTGTCAACCTTTGGTTGACTGGATGGAAACAGTTGGGAAGGGAAAAAGAAACTCTCAATGGCAGACACCACAAAAGAATACAGGATGATGTTGGATAAAAAGTGTAACTACAGGGAAGCTTCAAAAATGGGAGTGGGGACATATGATGAAAAAATCAAGGGGGATACAGATGTGTCAGTGTGGTGTCCAAGAATGTTTAATTTAGTGGCCAGCATGTTTAGTTGCATAGTAACAAGTTTGTGAGTTTCTTGTATTTCAGTATTGATGTCTTTTGAATATAGTAACACTGAGTAGCAGCTTGAATTCTGATTTGTGTTTCATGTCTGGTAAACTGTCATGAGGTGATAAATTTAAGAAATAATAGTCCCAAGCTATCTGCTTGTGGTGTGCTTTTGTAAGGCATTACTGGCTCTGTAGCAGAAACAGTAGAAATCCCTGGGCATTTAGCTTGTGCTGTGATCAGTGGCAGCTGAGGAACAAGCACTGTTCATCTTGTGCCTTCTACTGTGAAACGTTAGCATCTGACTGAAGACTGAATAGGAGAGTTGTGGGGAGAGTACTTCACAGTAAGGGAATTGAACAACTTCTGAGTCAGTGTGTTTTTATTTTAAACGCAGCCACACATGCAAAAGATAATTTGGTTCAAGTCTCCTGTTTTACTGTCTGGAAGGCTGACAAGCATATATTGAATGTTTTATATTGCTCTTGTCTATACTTGAACTCTTACGGCAACATACAAGACCATTTTACTTGTTTGTGGGTTCTGTTCCTTTGTCCAACTTAGTTGTTCAAAGCCAGGCTTGTTCTGCTCTTCAGTTTTTTTCTAACTATTCCATCTATTTTTTTTTCCCCAAAAAGATTTAGTCTGCCACCTTTTCTGTATTATTGTTGCAAAGAGTATATTTGTGCTGTTAGGAATTGTTGCACTTAACAGTTGGTTTCCTCCAAAGAGGGATACTGTGAACTTGAAGTTTGCATTGATTTTTATTTTTGGTATTTGATTAGCTTCTTCAGTAAGCAGTTAGCTTAACCTAGATAAGTTACTATTAGGATCTCAGCACTTACAAACAGCAGTTCTTCTACTTGGGTGCATAAAACATTTGTTCCAGAATTTTGTAGTTCTGGAATGCTTGCTATGTAGGCAGTGTGTGGGATAATACATCATGAGACATTATGAGTAGTTTAAAGTAACATTTTTGCTGACCTGTTATTTTTAATTAAATAATAAAATAGTTATTTCAATTCTTTTTAAACACAGACCTGTTTCATTTGGAAAGAAAAAGAATATTGAAGCTTTTTAAAATGATATTTGCTATAATTTCGTAGTTGTGAGTCATAGAAGTATAGAATCATTTAGGTTGGAAAAGACCTTTAAGAAATAGTCCAACTAAGTCTTGTCTTTTTAATATTTTTTAGTAACCCTTAGTGTAACTGGCCAAATAGTAGCTTGGAGAACCAATTATTGCTTTAGCTGTTTCTTAAATTTATGTGAGCTTTGCTAGCCCTACTCAGCTCCTTCAGAGTGCTGTGACTGAAGTTGATCTGTTAAAATTTTTGCAGAGGAGTTTGGGAGTTTTCTTCAAGGTATTTGAACATGATTTGATTTTTCTCTTTTGCAAAGTTGAACGTTGGCTTTGAAAGAAATTATAATGTAGATTTAGTTGTTCTTATTTAGATGAGCTTCAGATTGACTATGTCATGGATGGTGCCTCAGGGTTAGTCATAGGCCTCGATTTATGTGCTAAGTATGAATTCACTGAGCACTATCATAACTCACTCTGGATCCAGGTAAATGACTGCTTTAGAGTAGCACCGGTACTAGCTGTGGAAGTATTGACATGTGAAGATAGTGCCCTATTACTATACTTTGAGGCAGAAGACCCCTTCGGATTATAGTAGAATCTATGGGGGAAAACGTGCTGCTGTTGTATCTTGTGTTAAATTATAGTAGTAAAGTTGGATGTGCTTTGTTTGATTCCATACTTTGTCAGTCTGCATGACAGAGTTTAAGGATCTACCAAGCTTTCTGGCAAGTACGTGCAGTATTAGACTTAGCTGAAGTTACATTCCTACTGAACCATATGAATAAAAGTTTTAAAACTCTGTGCTTAAAATTGGATTTTTGTAGCATATGAGTGCACAAAGGACAGTGTGCAAGAGAGATTAAAACACTCGTTTCTTCTGGCAAAGTAATGCCCTAAAAGACAGTTTAGATTTTCACTCAAAATCAAGCAAATTAAAAGTATCACCACCATCCTTTCAAACTCAGAACTAATACACTGCTGTTTTTCTAGTCTATGCAGAACTGTTATGTGTTTTTGTTAATTTTTTTTGTTACACTTAAATAGTAACAAAGCCAATAAAACTGACTGTTTAAATTATTGGCAGTAGTGAAGCTGGAATCAAGTATGACACTTAAGTAGCAGGCAATAAATAGCATCCTTTACTGGATGATTGAGGAATATACAATGAAGTCTGTCTTCTAAATTTGGTTAGGGTTTGGTTGTGACAGTGCAGCTAGCTCTGACATTTTATATGCAGCTGTCACACAAAATACTTAATACTGCTTGCTTCTGTCTAAAACTTTCTAAAATGTAGTTTGCTTTCATTTTGCTCTATGGACAGCTCATTCACAATGAGATAAAGGATGAAATTTCACAAATGCATCTAGCAAAAAACCTGGCTGAGCTCTGCATTCAGTACAAAAATAGTGAATCCCCTTTCAGTATGTGGCGGTGAGTGAAGTATAATTCTCTGATGTGCTTCACAGAGATTATTAGGCAAGTTGCAGGCATTTTTGCATCCAATGAAAAAAAATGCCTACAACTGTTTTATGCTTTCCATTAAATAAAATGGGAATGCATTTTTCAGGGACTCATTGTTGATGTTATATGCTCTGTAATAAATGTCTTAATTTTTTTTCATACATATTATGAGTGTGGCTATGTTACCAAGGCAGCTTTTATGAGAAGTCTAGTATTTGGTAGGCATGAATTCTGGCACCATAAAGTAACATGCATATCTGACTCAGGAAAAAAATGAGTAATGTGCATTATGAAATAATTTAATTTGATACTGTGACTAGCAATGACACTGACCTGCTCAGTTAATCAAATATAGCGACTTTTTACAGAAAGAACATGTCACAAAGTAATGTAAATTAAATGCTGTAGTAATATTTATTAATCATCTCCAAAATTGCTGTTGAACGCAAGGTTATGGTCTTCCTTCAAATTGTTGGAATAAAAATATTAAACCAAAGCAAATTACTATCATTTCATTAAAAGCTAATCTTTAAACTTTTGTCAAATATTTGTGTTTAAGTGCTTAATCAGTTATTTGCAGATTAAGGTAATTTGTTTTATAAATGTTTCAAGTGTTAGAGTAACGAATTACTTTACCTTTGTACTGATGATTTTTCAGTAATAAGTGTACTAATATTGAAATTCCATGGCAGCTAGGAGTCTGAGACTGTTTCTACTCTATAAACTTAGTTTTATAAAAAATAAGAGTTCTACTTAGTTATTAGCTGCAGAAGTATTTAATCAATCTTAGGTTGCTGTTGACAGGCTTACTCTTTCCCTTAGCTACTTAATTCTGAAGCATGCTAGCTTCTGTTGGTGCTAATGTGCATTCTGCTCTGCGCTGGAGGAAGGGAAGTCTATCCATCTGAGTAGCAGTGCTAGGGAGGAGGTGGGACAACTGTTGGCAGCCAGTCTTAAATTGGTTTGAGTCTGTCATGAAGCTGCTTATTGGGTTTAATAGGAGGAATATCCCAAGGGCATCAGTATACAGTAGTCAAAGTACAGAAATACTCTGTTACACTGACACCAAGTAGTATTCTAAGTTGGAAGAAACTTCTAGAGTTCATCTAGCTCAACCCTTGGCTCAAAGCCAGGCTAACATCAAAATAGATAAGTTTACTTGGAGCCTTGTTCAGTTGAATCTTGAAGATCTCCAAGGCTGAAGATCTTCGAGGCTGAGTTTGTACTTCCTCTACTTTTATATCTCTGTGAAACTGCCTGTACAGCAGCTTCTTGGTTGCCTCACATATTATTCATGTGTGGGTTTTATGGAGAGAACAGCAATTAGACACACAGCCCACCCACCTCCCCACTCTCCCACTCAATAGTCTTTCCAGGATTAAAAAGCCCAATTCTGTGTAGTTTTTTGTATGCCGTGTGCATCAGGCCCCTGATCAACTAGGTTGCCCTCTACTGGTTTTTGTCTAGTTAATTGCTATCTGTTTTACTGGACACTGAGGGGGATAGAATATGAAGTACTCGGATACATCATCATGAATGCTGACTGCTGGGAACAACTGCTTCTTTTTGACTCATCTGCTGGTGCAGCAGCAGTAGCTGTTGACCGGAGTCAACTTGAACACCTCACAGCTGCTTGATCACTCTCTTCTCCCTCCGGATAAGGAAAAAATAAAAGGAAGGCAAGAAGACTCTATGGATCAAGATAATGACATTTTAATAAGGAAAACCAAACCTTGCACACACAAACAAAGCAAAAAAGAATTCCCTAATTCCCATTGAGAGGCAGATGTTTGGATGTTTCGTGGAAGACAGGGCCTCAGCATGCATGATGGTTATTTGGGAAGGCAAACATGATTATGACAAACATCCACCCTACATCCTTCATTCTTTAAGCTTTTACTGCTGATCATGGCATCATATGTTATGCAATATCCCTTTGGTCAGATTGGGTCATTTGTCCTGGCTGTACCCCTTCTCAACCTCTTGTCTACCCCCAGCTTCTTGCTAGGTGTGAGCACAGGGTGGAAAAGAGAGAAAGCCTTGACACTGTGCATGCATTTTTCAGCAACAGCGACACTGGTGTGTTATAAATGCTGTTTTAGCCAAAAATCCAAGGCATAGCCCCGTATGGGCTGCTGGGAAGAAAAAGTTAACTCCATCACAGCCAGACCCTGTGCAGCAACCTGTTATTTTTTTTGACCTTTGTTGTCACAGGGACCCACTACTGAATTTTCAGGTTGCTCGTCCCCACAGTTGTTTTCCACAAGGCTGTTCCTTAACTCAGTAGTCCCAAGTCTGTATTGTTGCATGCGTTATTCTGTACCGCTTGAAGGACTTCAGATTTGTCTTTGTTCACTGTCGTGAGATTCCTGTCAGCTCAGCTCTCTGGCTTGATGAGGTGCTTTTAATAGCACCTCTGTTTCCCAAACATTGACTGCTTCTTGGCCTCCCAGGCTGATGTCACCTGCAAACTTGATGTGAGTGCATCCCATCCTGGCTTTTTAGGTCGTTAAGGATGTTAAACTGTTTTACCTTGTCTCCTGAAGATTGCCTTTTCTAATTGACCTCCAGTTAGTTTTTAAACTGGTAACCACAAGTCTTTTAAGTCTGGATGTCTAGGCAGATTTTCAGACATATTGAAGTTAATATTCACCCAGTGTGGTAAAAGGATACTATGGGAGGTGGTGACATCATAAGCCTTATAAGAGTCAAAGTAAATGACATCCATTATTGTCCTTCATCCTGAGAATCAACCATTCTTCATGTGAAGAACTTATAAAGGAGGTTTTTGGTTAGGTATTGATTAAAGAGGCAGTTAGAGGAACTTCAGACTTCTTTCAAATTGAACAACTGATCATTTGTTTGCATTAGAAACACCAGCAGACAATGTAAAGGTTATGATCACTGTAAAAAGACATGACTTTTTAGAACTGAGTGATTTGTTCTTAAAAGGTGATGACTTCTAGCTTGAAACAAATATACTTTTAAGCGTTGAAGGTTTTTACATTTGTTAGTATTTGAAGTCTAGAAAATAAATATATTTTCAAATATTAACCACAGAATCTTTTAGGCTGGAAAAGACTTTTAAGATTGAGTCTAACTGTAAAACTAACACTGCCAGTGAAAGTCTACTCTAATGAATTTTCCCACATTTATTTTTCAGGAGCTGGTGAATCAGGGAAAAGCACAATTGTCAAACAAATGAAGTAAGTATGGTGAAATACTATGATAGAGATTTTTTTTTTTTATTTGAATAGAGAATTTATTATTTTTTCCTTCTGTAGGATTATCCATGAAGCTGGTTATTCAGAGGAAGAATGTAAACAGTACAAAGCTGTTGTCTACAGTAACACCATTCAGTCAATTATTGCTATCATTAGAGCAATGGGGAGGTTGAAGATAGACTTTGGTGATCCAACCAGGGCTGTGAGTATTGAAGTACACACACAGATATACAGCTGAACTATCCATTCATTTTCATGTTTTGTGTGTTCTTATTGCAAATCCTTTAAGTTAGACATTATTTAAAAAACACAGCTTTGATAGATGTGCATTTTTTTCAATTGGGTCATAGATACAGCGGAGCCCTGAAACATTCCAGCCTCTGAGCTTGACTGTGTGACTGCGTTTCGTGGAGGACTTTATTTTTCTCTGAGCAGAGATGTGGGCATAGCTCTGCTGGTGTCCCATTTTTTCATGCTGCCATATGGATTAAGGATTTTTTCTGAGAAATAGGAGTCCTTTTTCTCACCTATTCTGTGTCTTTTCCATTTTGTTTCATCTAATGTCTCACGTAGAAACCTCTGATAGGGCTGTTTGACGTTGCACCTACTGGTCTGCAGGGTTGATTGTTTTGGCTTACTTTTATTGTTGGCTTATTTATTATTTCTCCATTTCTTTGTAAAATGCTTAACTTAAGTGGTTTTGATTGTCCTTAGATTACAGGAATCCACTCTGTGCTGCAGTGCTGAAATTGGTCACCAAAGTTCTTGGTCTGAGTATCACTAAAACTTAGTTTGGGATGTGTGCCTTTATTTTCTTTCCATAAAAATCAGTGTCAGAATATGGAATGCTCACCAGAACAGTTTTTTTAAGCAGAAACTCGCTTCTTAATGGCTGTCTTTCAGGAAAGATGAAGTATTTTTGTTGTTTGTGTATTGAAATAAATATGTAGGGTAGTCAGAGGGATGTTTTGTCATAATTTCCATCATGTTAAAGTTCAGTTGCAGTTTGGTAGCAGAGGAGGGTCTTGAAAAATAAGACATGGCATGTAAAGTCTTCACAGAGTCTTGTGTTCAAGATCTATTGCTTAAAAAGCAATTTATAAACTTATTTTATAAGTTTACCTTCAGTGAAATTCACTATGTATGATTTTCATCAGGAAGACAAACATTCATAAGATTGTGAAACGGGTCATAAGGTTGTCTGAAACCTGAATCTGATTAATAGTCTTGAATTATTAGATAAGTTTCACTTCACTTTTTGATAATAATTGTTTTTATTTTATGTATATGTGTTAATTTTGACTGAAAACCTCTTTAACTCTAAACATAACTGGTAAAAGCTGTGTTTTCATTTATTCCTCTGTATACATTTGTTCTCATATTTGCTGTTGTCTTCTCCTAAGTCCAGAGTTTTCTGGGGCAGCAACAGTATCTTACTGCATGTTAGTTCAGTGTTTGCGCAGTAGAGTCCTCTCTAGAAGAGTCTGGCAGTTAATGCTGGAAAGAAGCAGATGGTAGACTCGTTACTAAATACATAGTAATAGAAAACGGAGGAGGAGTAAATTTAGGTGTTAGCAGATAAAATGACTAACAGGGAGATTTTGAGGGCTGTTTTATATATGATACTCATTGAAGCCATCCGAGTTTGTCAACTTCAGAGAGCTCTATAAATAATGAGGCAAACTTTTTTGTCAGGGATAATCTTAAAATAGCTGTCAATCCCCTTACACTTACGCATGTCTTGGTGGTCCAAGTTTTTTTTTTAGAGCAGGACTGTTGTGGAGTATCACTACTAAGATTTTTACTGATTGTAAAGTCAGAAATGGAAAAAGGAATTCGGAACTTATATTATGCATCAGTCTCAGTTTCTTTAAATGTGTGGTTACGCCACTTCATAAATTTAAAAAAAAAAGTTAAAAATTTTAATTTCTGAGGGAAACTTACATTCAGACTGTGCTCCTTAAATTTCTGATGGGAATTTGAGGGACTTACAGCAAACTTATTCCATTTAGAGTGACATAAGAGTATATGATTTTCCAAAGACTAGTGGTAATTCAGTGAGTTGAACGTGTTCATTTTTATATCTATTGAATCAGGGTAGCACTGATGACACCAGCAGCTTCAGTAGTGGTCAGTCTCAAGACTTTTATAGGATGTTTCAGTGCTAAGGTAGAAATATATTTTGAGAGGCAGTTAGTCAGTCTGCAGTGAAGGGCTGTGGACCACTTTCTGAATGAGATTTGCTGTAGATAACAAGAGACTGTTAAGTTAGGTTTTTTACATTATCTCATTGATGAAATCTGGTATAAAAAAGTTACGCCTAGAGAGGGGACCACCCCATTCCAGTGTAACTAAAGGAAAGTATATAGCATTAGTGAATAATGAAAATAGAACTTGATTATTGCGTACTACCTCAATTGTGGTGTCTGTAGTACTTACCATCCTTGGAAAAGGGAGTATGAGTGTAACAGAGACCACTTTTAATGTTTGGCCTTTTAAAAAGCTGAAATTGATTCTCTTTGTTTCACTTTCCTTTTCCCTTCCTCCCTATTTTAGAGCATGTAGAGATGAGAGCTTTTTGAAACAAGGTAAATTTTGTTACGTTTGGAAGTCAGACCATGTCTGGGATAAACTTGCATAATCATATGTAGGGGCTCATTGCGGAGAAAAGGAGACGGCTAGCTCCGACCTCAGTAACATCAAAGTATTCCCATGAGAAGAATACTATGAGAAAGAAGAGAAGGAGGATTGCAGGTGTACAGATTAGAGGAGCTGGGAAAGCATGAGGGAGGAAGTCAGCACAGAAGAATGTACACAAGTAAAGCAAGCTAATTAACGAGTAGAAGCTATGCATACGCAGCGCGTGGATACGACTATATAGGAAAGCTTAGTACCAGCAATAAAGGTTGACATTTGCACATTGTATTGGTGTTTGTGTGTCGTCCATTTCCCGCAGCACCAAATGAGCGCAACCGTCATATGGTGAAATTGGCTGTCAATTTTTAATCAATTTCCATCATCTGTCTTAGTATATTTCCTCTTCTTTGAGGTCTGCTGCTTTTGTGAATTGTAGGTCCTTGGCTTTTACATCCATAAACAATATTCAAGATCAGAATTGCCATTTGGGTTTCTTTTATGCAGGCAGAGTGTTCAAACTACAGTCAGTGAGTTCTGACTATCAGACCCTTTAATCTTTACTGCTCTGGGGTTTTTAGTGTAATTATTGATGCAATCCATTGAATTTTTGTTAGTGCTCCTCAGTTTGTCCTGTGCGTGTACAGTAATCAGTTTTTTGTTGATTTATTTGTCAGATGACTTCTAGCTATTCTAACTTTCAAAAGAATTCTTGAACTGTATATCAGATACCTGTTCATATATAGAACTACATATGCATAAATATAGGAATACATGGATCTTTTCAAGTTTGCTTTGAGTTGACAGAACTGCATGCTTTTGTTTTCAAGCTGTGAATATCATTGTTAAACCATTTGCAAACAAGTTCCCTGTTAGCTGTCATAATCTTTGATTATTGAAGTCTACAGTGGACAGTCCTTTTAAAACGACTACTTTCTGTGCTAACCCTGAAAGTGTTTTTTCCCACAGCTTATTGTTTGAACATCAAAGGTGATGGAACTGTGTTTTCTACAGATTTGCATCTGTACCTATACTTACTGCTTTGTGAAAATAACCTTATGGTAGTTCTCTTTTTCTTTTAATTATTGGAGAAACGATACATGCTGTGGATAGCAGGTACAAGCCACAAGAATGCTGAGTTTTCTGGCTAGCATACCTTGGCATTAGATCACATACAGCTAATAACCAAGGTCAAACCAACTACCCACAGACTACTAATGTGTATCTCTTTGCTCTACCCAGCTGCTATCTTCTTTTTCCCATGCCTTTAAAGTCTTACATTTTCAAGTTTCTTTCCTCAGTCAAAACTTGGATGAAGGTAGCCAACTAGTCAAATTCTATTAGACTGCTAGGCTAACATCTTGTATTCCGGTAGCCTCACTCTCAAAGGAAATTATTATATATAGCCTTAAAATCCAACATTTACTCTCTTAAAACTTTTGATTTTTGCTTGATATGGTATTACCAAGAAAATGCGATTTCTGTAGGATAATTAAGACAATGGATATTTGTAACTGATTTATCTGGAAAGGTTTAAAGAAATATTTTCCTGTTTCCTAATGTATTACGTGGGAATAAATGATCATTTGACACTTTCAAACAAAGATGTTTTTGGAAGCTTAAGTGATGAATTTCTTTCTTTAGTCAGTCATTATAAATGTGCATGTCTGAAGGTTCTAATGTGCATTGTAACATTTCTGTTCCTTTTGTAGTATTTAATAAGCAAATATGGTTAGCTTTGGACTTGAGCACAAAATATTTTACTATTTCAGTTTATAGAAGCCTAGTTCAAGTTATAAACAGATCAAAGCAGTTTTATCAACTAATGATAAATTTGATTAATTAGTCTTGTTGTTGAAAAATGTGGGAATTAATATCCTTTGCAGAACACTGAAACCAATTTTTTTTCTTACTATTTTTTGGTTTGATTACACGTATGTTTACCAGGTTAAGCAAGTAATCATTTGCTGAATATACTTTTTAAGTGACAATAGTTCTGTTGTGTTTCTCAATGGTTTTCTCTCCACTTTCTGTTTACATCGTAAAGGATGATGCTCGTCAACTCTTTGTGTTAGCTGGAGCAGCAGAAGAAGGATTTATGACAGCAGAGCTTGCTGGAGTTATCAAGAGACTGTGGAAAGACAGTGGAGTTCAAGCTTGTTTCAACAGATCTAGAGAATACCAGCTTAATGACTCAGCTGCCTAGTAAGTACTATGTGACAAACAAGACTGTCTTATAAGTAATAGCTTAAGGAATAAAAGAGGCGTCTCATCTTCTCAGGAGTTTTGCTCTCATGTAGGTGGAAAGTATCTGGAGAAAGATATTGTCTTGGGTCAATATGTTGCAACTAAACTTTGGGGTTGCAGAGGAAGAAGTGTAGTATAATTATGAATCTGAGTCAAGTTCTCTCCGGTTTTTCCATCCTCTTGAGGAAGATGATCTTTAAGGTGCTCTGTTACTAGCATTTTTATTACAAAAACGTGTCTCGAGTACCCTGTTAGTGTCAAAATGTGTCTAGAAAACTTGTTTAGATGTGAATCTGTTTTACCAAGGATACTACTTCCACACAATCAGAATGTCTTCTATGCTAGGATGCTTCATTAAAAAAAACAGTAAGGAATGAAGGGTGTGAGAAATGAGATGTGATGGCAGCAAGTAATGGTAAGTCAGGCAAGGAAAAGAGTCCATTATGGGAGAAGAAAGTTAAAAGAAAGGCAGAACAGTGATATTTGCCTTGTAGGGCAATTTGCAAATTACTTCAGCTTTAGAAGTGTTTGGTTTTCACTTTCCTTAGAATAAGGTATTTCTGTTCTTTAGAATAACTGTACGTAAATAAACAACATGTGGGTAAGGTAACTGTGGGAAGACTACAGCTGGTGTAATGTAATTAGGGACATACTGAATGAATAGAAATGTGATCAAATTGTGTTGATATAACACTGATACGTCCAGCATGAATGTTACTTGTTTGCTGAAGTTGTTCAAAGGGTACATAGGGTAGATGGCAACAGGCTGAGCTCATGATGGCAGATCTCTTAGGTCAAGAGAGAGCGCTTGCATAAACTTTCTTCAATCGGGAGCACTTACTTTGGAGGATCAATTACTTTCCTCTGGTAACCTCTGTTCTATTTTGTTGGTTTAGGTACTGTACCACCAGTTTTATAAGAAAACTGTTTTTCTATGCATACAATTGTATCCTTAAAATTGCCGCTTCTGTTTAGGCTGAAAGGACATAAAGCTTTCCCTATTTACTATGGGAAAAGCATAAATAAGATTTGTATGTTTTTTACAAACACTGAGCTCCTTGGCCTGCGTTGCAAGAATTTTGGCAGTGAAAGTGTACTATTGAAATTCTCAATAGAAAATTAATCGTTACATCTTGGGCATTTTTTAAACACGATTCTGGCTGAAACACGAGGTTGTTCTTTTCATATCTGTTATCCAGTCCATACTAATTGGTTCAAAGTTCAGTGGGTTACAAAGATGAAAGTCGTGTTCTAGTTCATGCAAATTACTTTGTGGTATGTGGAACCATGTTTGCATTTTGGGATTTCAAAAGAAGAATTCTTTGTAATGGAGTCAGTTGGGTAAGTTTTGTTTTTTCTAGGATGAAATACCTTTGTCTCTAAAGCTTATTTCAAAAAAACAGGAAAACCGAGGGAAGTAGCATGTCTTGTATTTTGTCATATCTCAGAGAAGGCTGTTTTATAAAAATCAAGCGCAGTATAATGAATGGATATAGAAATTGTCCAATTATTTGTGATTTATGTTGTTGCTATTTTATGAATAATTGAAAGCAGTATTTATTTTTCCCTCTAGTTACTTGAATGACTTGGACAGGATAGCACAAACCAGCTACATTCCAACCCAACAGGACGTTCTCAGGACTAGAGTGAAAACTACAGGAATAGTGGAAACTCACTTTACTTTCAAAGATCTTCATTTTAAGTATGTTAATCATGTTGCATCTTCATATGTCTGTTAAGGTTTCTCAGTAAAGTTCTAGAAGATAGGTTTTCAGTTATGTAATTTGCTAAATTGTCTAACCACAACTTTGATTTTTTTTTTTTTTTCCCCCCCTCTCCCTTTGTGTTGCAAAAAAATTCCTCATCCTTGGCGTAGTTTTCTGAAAGGATGTGAGAGTCATTCGAACTCCAGTAATAACTCAGAACAATCATACAGATATTAAGTAGTAAATCCTTTGGTTTTATTGGAAGCTTTTTGTAAAGGTATTTTATATGTAAATTAAACCTCAGAATAATCCATTTTCTATCATGTTACATAGCTGCTCTTCTATCAGATTCTTCCCTTTAAATTCATTTGGCAATTGAAGGCTTATAAATGTTTCCTGGTGTTAAATGAAAGAATAAATCTCTTTTCCTTAAGAGCTGAATTCAGATATGTATTGTACTTCAAGATGATTCTTTATTTAGTGATGAAAGAATGTGACTTGTTTCCTGTCATGTGAGATTTACAAAATAATGTTAATATTGTGAACATTTTGTGTACAAAGACATTCATGATGAAAGCATAGGATAGTATAAATATAATAATATTCTACTTCATACTGATCAGGAAGAATGAGAAGAAAACTCACAATGCTTCTGCATTTAGATTGTGCAGATAAACTGCTGTCAGCATGTCTATACAATGTATTTAAGTATTTTCATGGAAAATACTTGTTCTTATGTAAATGCATAGCATGGACTGTAATGTGGGTGCTTCAAGGCCATCAATACTGTGGAAATATATTTTGTTTCCTGGTTTTAGTATTTAAATATGCGGTATCTGTATTTGTTCATAAAATGATAGCTGGTAAATGGTAAATCTCTTGCAAACCTAAGGAAGAGTAGTCCTTTGCCAAACCTGAAGAGAAGTCTTCAGTATTCTGAGGAGCTATCTGTTTTCTCACTCACTTTCTGGTGTTTCTAGTTCAGTTCTCTGTTGTAATTGGGTTTAAATTCTATACTCTCAGTGACTCCCAATGACTTTGTATGCTGGTAGCTACTTTCGGTCTGTACTGTTGATTAGGACTGTTATAAGGACCGTATAATTACAGTCCTAAAAAGTCCATTATGATTACACTTCTATAAAATGTGTAACTTCAGTACAGGCCTTTGGAGGTATTTAGCTGTAACGTTGTACATTTAAACACCTGCACAGCAGTTATTGGAAAGGCTTGAAAAATACCCTTACATAACATTGAAAAGAACTCTTAAGATGCATTAAAGGCATTAAAGGCTTAATTATACCAAGGTGAGGGTACATAAACATGACTAGCTGTACAATATTGTGTACTTCTTTTTTGTTATCTTTCCTATTTTGCTGTGAGTGTTTAGATTCTTTGAGACCAAGCCTCATTTCAACCTTCTGTATATAAAGCACTTAGCATAGCTTTGATTATTGATTCAATCTAAAGTGCAAATGGCAAATCATCTTCATTCTGTTTCTATAAACTGTTTATGAAGCTGAGTCTGATTATGTATAACTTTTGTCTTCAAAGAACACCTGATTTTATAGAAACAACTTTCTGGGAATTTAAAAAATGCTTTAGAAGTTCAGGCCTTAGTACAAAATTATAAAATATTATCATTGGAGTTGACAGAAGTAAGACTAAAATTTAAAGTATGTATTATTAGGGTGTACAAGTATGGAATATCTTCCTGTGAGTGTAGCCATCAATAATTATTCGAGAACTGAATGGGAATAGGTGGCTGACTTACATTTATGTAGAGAGATAGCGAGAGACCTCTCCTCAAAAAATATCTCAGAAGGTAAGGAGCACTGCTAAGGCATCCTTTTTAGATGTTCAATTTCTGACAGTAGTCGTCTTTAATAATTTTAAGATTCTGTTGTAGAAAATTATATGTGCAATGAACATTGTCACTTGCATGATGGACTACCCAGGTAGAAGAGCTCTTCAAAGGTTATGATGTTTCTGACAGTTTTTTATCAGAAAGCCAAGGGTCTTTGTTTTTCTTCTAATTTGTTTATTTCTCTACTTATTTTTCTGTGTTTTTTTTTTTTTAAATAAAAGTCTAGCAACATGGAACACTTGAAGATTTCTAAAAATAACAACTGTAATTGAATGCCTTCAAGTGCAGTTTACCTAGTCACATAGTACACCAACTCTAAATTTTAATCTGCCTGCTCCCCTCACAATCTTACAGCCTAGGAAAACAGGAAAGGGCAATAATAAAAACTACAGACTAGTTTTAATGGCTGCAATATGTAAGACTTTTCAGATAGGTATTATATTTTTTGTAAAGACCCTGTATTTGGAGTCTTTCACAAGGCTGCGTATTGGAACAAACAACTTGTGTACCATTGAAAACGAAGTGAAAGCAACCAAAATAAGTATTTACTGTCCTTTTGGCCCATATCACGTTTTGTTTGGGTACTGGAATTATGTACTTTGCTTAAATAGTCTGAAAGAAGCAGAACAGCAAATCTGGTGGCACTAGCTTTCAAAAATACGTTGTGCTGATGAAAATCCTTGCATTTGCACAATTGTAGATAAACCATTCAGAAATTTTACCCCTTTAAAACAGATAAGTAACATAGCTTAGTAGAGCGATGACTGGATAATTATCTTGAATACTTTACATTTAGTTCAGTCAAGTAATTTGTCTTAATGTGACAAAGTCAGATTGTAAGATCATTGGAGAAGTCTTTAAATAATGGAAAGATGTTTCTTTAGATAAGGGAGGTAGATTCAGCTGTTACAACTTCAGTTCTTTCAGCTCTGCCTTGGATTTCTTTTTAGTTCATTGTAAACTCTGACTTACCTTGCATAAGCAAAATGTGGTTCTTTAAAGTAGTCAAACCATGACTATGAATTTCGGCACCTGAGGCAAGTGCTTAAAAGATGGGCTTGCACATTGTGTGCACACCCTCCCATACTGGAAGGTGGAATCTGTAAATAATTTTTTAAAAAGTTTAAAATTTATTTGCAGGTTATGCAGCTTCTATGAATGTTTCAGTCTTTTGGGAATGTGATCTAACAGGCTTGAGTATGGTTTCTAACAGGACTGATGGAAAACTTCTGAAAAGAGTGATCTTAAAGTTCAGATCAGCTAATTTTCTGAAGCATACTTGTAGCCTTATTTTTTAAATAATTTTGTCTTGCAAATAGTATTTTTCTTTTATACTTCCCGGTATTTCCCTGTACTAATGTCATATGGATAAGAAGTTTCACTGGTGCCAAAACTTCATTCAGCACTAGATTCTAGTATATAAAAATTTCAAAGATGAGTGCAAAAAGATTGTTTGCATAAAGAACTGAAATTTCATTAGGTGTGCTGTTGGAAAAACAACTCCAAAAAGAGACAAGCATCACTGGTGAAATACACCACTGGCAGAGAGGCTACTCTGAACAAATGTTTCTGGCTGAAATCAGTATCTGCAAATACAAACTGGAAATTGAATTTATTGTATGTTCTGGAAGTTGCCAGTGTTCTGCATTTTCCCTCCATTCCCAGGATGCATACTGGCAATGTAGACTGAACAAGCCAAAATCTTTCAGTGCCTCTTGTGCAGGCATATTTTATTTATGTATTTTAGCTGTTCTTTGAAAGGATACTATTTACTACAGTTATTCATTAATATGGGAAGCTGTGCTGAGTTTTCTTATTTCTCTGTAAACTTCTTAGTAGTAATATTTTTATATTAGCAGTGCCATAAGACACTATTGAACTAGATGAGTTCCATGCAGATTGAAATTACAGTACTGCCATCATTATAAAGCATTTAACTTCTCAGTGTTCCTTAGAAGCTGGTGTCCACAAAAGGTAAAAGGAGCAATTTTCTTGTTCAGTTTCTCAGTTAATTCAGTCTTTTATTCTGTTCTGTCCTATAAAGAATGAGATTATTTGTTGTTCAGTCCTATGTACCCTACTGTTTACCAAAAGCCCTCAGTGTGACAGTGTTACTACTGATATAATTCTGAATGATTTTAAGCCGTGCTGGAATATCTTTAAGGGAATTATAACTGTGCGTTTTTACAGTTGTTCTGGTCTTGTCTTCTCTTCCTGTTCATGTGATATTTTT
Source organism: Geococcyx californianus (assembly GCA_013389885.1). Lineage (NCBI taxonomy): Eukaryota > Metazoa > Chordata > Aves > Cuculiformes > Neomorphidae > Geococcyx > Geococcyx californianus. The sequence continues at coordinate 67,540 of VWPV01000811.1, forward strand.
ACCCAAGTAAGGCTTTCGTGATAGAGCTGGCCATTCTGTTACTTAGAGCAAAGAGGATGGAGATGTAAGGACTGATCTGTTTTCCGTTCTTTCTTTTCTCTCTTCTTCCTCCCTATTTGAACATTTTTATACCTACTCAATTCTAAGCTTTTTTTTTGTGACAGTGTAGAAGAAAGTTAAAAGGAATACTTGCATTTGCTTATAAGTAGGAGGAAAAAATTAGATTTTTGCATGATAAAAACTTGCCTGACACAGTGAGGGAAGTAATATGTAACATTTGCATTGTTTTGAAGCTGTAAGTCATTACAAGAATTTGAGACAACAGGTGACTTTTTCTGTGATAGAAGTCAGGTGGAAAAAGTGTGTGTTCTCTCTCTGAGAAGATCATATGATGTCTATATATATCCCTTAATTTCAGGATACCATTGTTTGTCTGCTTTATGGTCTTGGGTTTTGTCCCATTTCCCATTCCCACCCCCCACCCCTCCCCGTGGTTCACAGTTCGTTACATCGTTATTTTGGGCTTCTTAGTCATTTGGTTGAAAAACACTTTCATCTAGTTTGCATTTAATAAAGCTAACTCTGGGATTTTTTTAATAGGTTAATTTTGTTAATGAAATATAGTATTGTAGATAATCAGTTTTGTTAAGCTTTCTCATGTTTTATAAAATATATAGGAAGAATTTTAAGGCTTTATTAAATTTGAGGGTTTTTTATTACTATTTAATGTCTCAGTTTAATGTTGCAGACTTTTATTCCTTATTTAAAATTTTTTGATCAGGCTTGCACAGCTGATAGCTACTTTCAGATTTTATTAGTTAATATTCAGAAAGCTAGAAATTCGGACGTTCACTCCCTACTTTGCACTTCTGTTTTGCAGAATGTTTGATGTTGGAGGCCAGCGATCGGAGCGGAAGAAGTGGATTCATTGTTTTGAGGGTGTTACAGCAATTATTTTTTGTGTGGCATTGAGTGATTATGACTTGGTCTTGGCTGAAGATGAGGAAATGGCAAGTACCTTAGTGTTGAGGAAAGGAATAGTTATTGGATAGAAACTAAATACATTCTAAAAGAAAGCCATAAATATATCTTTTAGAGTATTACTGATTTGAGATGTATGTGGTTTGTGTGAAAGGTCTCAGAGAAATAGTGATAGAATTTATGCTTTCAAGTTTCGAAGTATTTCATCATTCTCAGAAGAAAGGAGACAAGTATTCTTTTCAGCTACGCTCTCATGTTTTAAAGGACTCAATGAGAACAGATTGTCAGTAATGCAGATCTTAGTCTGTTTATGCATGCTAGAAGTATATAATAAAAAATGGCTTATCTGTTTCTACTTTATCACACTTCCTTCATCAGTCTTCAGGTTTTATTTCTTTCTTAAATGTGTTTCACTGATTGATTTCCTTAGTCGAAAGATTTTTTTCTCTTCCTTCTCCCTTCTCGCTCCCTCCACTCCTTTCTCTTCTTTCAACGTGTGACTCCTCATATCAGTATGCACAGACTGCGTGCTTTTTGCCATGAGTGGTCTAAAATGATGCTTATCTATTCTTTATGCTAGAAACTTAGTATTGTTAAGTTATCTGGTTCATTTGTAATTGATCAAAACCATGTATCCAGATTTCGCTACTGAAGTCTGATAAAATACATTGTGTTGGGTCTTTTTCCAATTACAGAATCGGATGCATGAAAGCATGAAATTATTTGACAGTATCTGCAACAATAAGTGGTTCACAGAGACTTCCATTATTCTCTTCCTGAACAAGAAAGATCTTTTTGAAGAAAAAATCAAAAAGAGTCCTCTCACTATTTGCTACCCTGAATATGCAGGTATTGTAGGGGTTCACAGATGTCAGTTAACTTTTGGTGACATTTTTGATGTACAAATCTAGATAAGTTTAATGACAAGGTGTTTAAAATATTTAAGTAATGTTTAGGAGAGGGGAGAGTGTTTTTAGGGATCACAAAATAGTGCTACATCAGATCTATCTTTTTAATTGTGTGAAATAATCCACGGGTAGCATTTACATGTTACTGTTGCAGCTCTTTTCAGCCAAATTTACTTGGCTTATTCTTTTTTCTGATGTCCCCCTGCTTTTGTACTTAGGCGTAATTTTTTTCACTAGCAGGAATGTCTGAGAATACATGAGTTTATTTGAACAGGAAGTATGCATATGTTTTATAAGTATGTGGCTTATTTGGGCAATAAATAGCAGAAGAGGATGATTTTCATTTAACAAGACTTAGCCTTTTTATGTATCACTTCCACTGTAATAAGACTATTCCATTACAGCATGTTGGAGGTAAAAAACTTGAAAGAACTATGTATGTCAGATGTCTTTAGTTGAATTTGAGAAAAGCTCAAGCCTTTTAAACACATGAAAATGGAAAGTGAATAACATGAATGAAGGAAACAATACCCTAATCTAGGGAACAGTGATGAGTCATTAATAACTTGCTCTGTCTACCACTGAAGTAAATAGAAGGACTCTTAGTGCAGCTGGAATTGAAATGAATCCTTAGGTTTTGGTCTTAAAAATGTCTCCCAAAGGTTTCTTTCAAGATTTATTTATGTTAACCTAAAGCAATGGCTGTGGAGTTAATCCTCTTCAGGTTTAGGTTAACTGTTTGCAAAGAACAACTTCCTTCAAAGACAGTGTGCATCTTGTTCTTTCTGAGTTTGCAGCGTGCTTACAGAAAAATTTTCTGCTTCCAGGTTCAAACACTTACGAAGAAGCAGCTGCTTACATTCAGTGTCAATTTGAAGATCTGAACAAGAGAAAAGACACGAAGGAAATCTACACTCACTTCACATGTGCCACAGACACAAAAAATGTGCAGTTTGTTTTTGATGCGGTAACTGATGTCATTATTAAAAATAACCTTAAAGACTGTGGCCTCTTCTGAGAACAGACAAAGGCTGTTAAATGGTAAATTACATGCCTGAAAACAGGACTTTGGAATATGCCCCTGATGTGTAAAACCTGCATAGATATACTTAATTCTCTTTTATTTTATTTCTAGGTTTGAAGAACGACTTGGCACAATTCTAATCTGATTCTTTTAAAGGTGAAATACGAAATACATTGTGCTGAATGATAGAGATCTGTACTGTACTTGCCTGTTTTAACAGCTTTATTTATGTTTGTCTTGTAAATTTAAGTAATTAGTTAACACTGAGATGTCAGTTGATTGTATGTAAACTTATAATTGTAGTAATGTATTTGTATAAACGTTGAATGGAATATTTTAGTAACTTGATGTCCTCTAAAATTTCCATGTTTTATGAAGATACGCTTAGGCGAGACAGACACTTTTTGCCTTTGATTATTTAAACATCTTGTAAAATTAAATTTTCTTTTCATCTTAAGGGTGCATGCTGCCTTATTCTTTACTTTTGTTGGTATACTGTATATGGCGTTAGCTTTTTTGATATTTAAACAGCTTCGTACACCTGCTCAGATTTAAAGAAATATAACCAATAAAACTTGTTTTTGCCTTAAGTTTTGAAAAAAATCTTTTTTATAAATTCAAGATAAAGGAAAATATTATTTTTCAAATTTAAATGAAATCCACAGTTTATGAAATCTTGGCTTGCAGTCTTTGCAGTGCAAATGTGGCATCATTGAAAAACTGAATTTTAAGGTTCAACTATCATTGAAGATGATGGAAATGCAAAAAGGAAGTTGCTATAACCATTCTTACCAATAAACAGCTTGAAACTGTGATCTTTACTCAGTGGCACAAATGACAAAATTACATTTGGGGTTTTTTTTATAGACCATTAACAAAGCCTGGATTTTAGAGTAATATTTTTTGCTTATTTAAGAAATAAAATCCTGTTGTCCTTAAACTTTTTGCTATTTTCTGGTAATAAAACTCATTTGATAATTTAATAACCATAGAAATATCAGTTTCTGCCATAAGACGTTGCATGGAGACTTCACAAATTAAAGCAATTTCCTGTTGCATATGGAAAGAATCCAGTATTTTGGATAGAGTGTTTTAGTGACTTGCAAGTGCTGATACTTTAATTTCCTCTTTAATTGCAATTAAAAGTTGCATATTTTCTTTAGTACATTAAAGAATACGATTTTCTTCTGGTTGTGCTTTCATTATGTGCTTTTCTATCTTAGGTACATATCATCCATTGCCTTATGGGTAGTGCCAAAACTGGTTTTTTTATACAATTTTAAAATTAATAAGCTTCTATGTGTAAATAAGTTCATGGATGGTTGTCTTAAATGTATGTCATTTAAAAAATACGAACGTACCAAACTTGGAAATAGGATTTTCTGTAAGTGTTAAAATATTCCAGGCAGCTACAGTACTCCATAAATTGTTTGAGAAGTAAGGCTTTGAACCTGTTGCTATTTTTCTATATTATCTTAACATTTCTGTTCTTAGAAACTTTCAACCAAAATATTTAAGTCATTGTTTTGTTATTTAATTTTTAATTGTGTATGTATTTCATTTAGGCCTTGGATAGCTTGAGTAAAACTTTCATGCACTTCTCATTCCTTAATAATTCTTCTGTTAGGTACAGAATTGCTAAATGTGTTTCAAATGAAAGATTAGAAAGGAGATAATGTGTTACTAGAGCTGGTTAAATATATTCATACATTGAGCTCTTTAGGCAGTTATGGTAAGCAATCTGCATATCCTGGGCTGCTTTTAATTGTGCTTTACAGTTCTGGATACATAAGTGATTTTAAATCTCATTGAACTTCTTTGTGGAAATTGTATTTATGCCTACATTCAAGTTGGGTTTTGTACTTAATGTAAACCAAAAATTGGGATTAATCAAATTACATAAATAAATCTAAATTTTGTGCCTTGCTTGAAATAAATGTTTTTTATTAAATGTGCTGATGGAAATATTTTGCCTCCATCCTGTGGAGATAACTAGGTAGTAAAAATGATAAGATGAGACGCCAGGAGTAAATTCCAAAACCTATGCAAGAAAGTAAAATGAAAGTGAGCATAAATTGATGATTATTGATTAATACCTAAGTCTTTTTCCTTTACCATTGTTCATCTTCAATTGGAGAATTTTTGTAATTTCGGAACTGGTGTTTTCTGTAGTTACATCTTGCACGGAACAAAATTGTGAAATACTTTTGCTTGCTAGTCGAGGCAGATAAGCTTGTCTTTTCTGAGTTATGAGTGGACAGCAGGTATGTTTCCTGATCGGCGTACTGGTTGATAAATCTTTGTCTTGAGAAGAAGGTGGTCAGCCTAGGCCACGGCTCTAGGAAAAGTTACAAGATTTACATGCAATAGTGGGAGCTGCACACTCAGTTTTCACTGCAGTTGTAAGAAGGTGCCTCTCCAACTCCAGTCTATCAAGAGGCTGCTTCTCAGTCTGAGAGCACTGCAGAAAGTGGAGGAAATCCTGCAGGTTCACCACTGTCCAAGGACAGCTTTGTCCCTCAGCAACCTGGGCCTCTGTTTCCTTCCAGTTCTCCATTTCACTCATTTCTTCATGGAGAGTACCCAGACAAACTGCTTTTCTAGCCCTGCATAAGGAAGGTCCTTCTACTAGCTTAGATAATCCTTCAGATGATTTTAAATACCCTGAATGTAGTGTATGTAGGGAATTATAATCTTATTGTGGTCACGTGAGCATGCTGTCTGTGGTTGAAGTCTCAGTAAAACGCAACCATCACTAAACACATTTACTTTTAAGGGACTTAACTATGAGGAAGTGTGCTTTGGGAAATCTGGTATTTGGCTTCACGATGCTACCTGTTGAATTTGTCTGATGTTAAATATAGTAACATCTTAGTAACTAAAACAGGATCCAGGATCATCGCATAGGAAGAGCCTCACGTTTGATGGATTGCAGTTTCTGCTTCCATGTATGCAATTAGCAACTTCATGGTTTAAATTCTATGTAAAACCTTAGGGAGCAAAAGGCATCAGTCTGCAGCGTGCTGAACAGCGTGATGGCTAGTGTGCATTTAGAATTGGGGAAAAATAAACTAAGTTTCTGTTTCAAATCAAGCAAAAAGGAAACCCTACCAAGATACTGGCTATCCTGCTGTGTGGGTGTCTCTTGAAGTTATATTACTGTAACTAATAGCCTGGTGTTTAAAGAGTAATGCCAGGGTTGTAAGCTTCAATTCTATGATTATTTTGAAGAAAGCGTGGAAGTTGCAAGAAGAGGCTGAAAGCAGCTCATCCTTCAATAATTCATAGGCTGTGGAGGGTGTACTCACAGGCTATGAATGAGGAAGATGAGACTGATGGAAGAGTAGCTGGAAACCTAAAGAACACATTTGGTTGAGTAAATAAATTGCCATTCATTTGGTATATCAGTGTCTCTATTTGCAAAAATTTAGTGGGTTTGGACTCTGAAGAACAGGAATATTAACATTTCGGCTGCATAGGTGCAAGAAAACCATTTCCAGCTTTGTCTCTGGAGTTCTTGTAAAGAAGCTACCTTTACATAGGGAGCTAGGAGCAGAATTTCAATCAATTATGTTTCCAAGTAATGAAAATATGCTGTATTTTAAAATGACAGAGTTAAAATGCATTGATCAAGCTTTTTATCTGAAGAATATTTAGGAGTGATGCTTTTCAAAGTTGGTCAGGATTCCAAGTAAAGCATTTCTGGTTGGTTTGCTCTGCATGTGGTTTCTTTTTTGTGGTAGTGGGAAAGCTATATTACGGTTGCCTGATGCAGCAGCAATCAGAGTTATTGTTCGGTTTTATTTTAATGATAATTTGCTAGGACTAAAGCATAGTTGAGATTATTTGTTAATATGTGGTCAATGGGTTTAGAGCTGTATGGGATAGTATGATGCTATATCTTCTGGATTCTAGGGAGGCAAAGAGTTGAGCCCACAGTGTGGGCCATCCACAGAAGCATGGAATCATAAAATAGTTTGAACTAGAAAGGAATTTTAAAAGTCAGCTAGTCCATCCCCTCTGCAATGGATAGGGACATCTTTGACTAGGTAAGGTTTGTCAGAGCCCCATCCAACCTGATGCTGAGTATTTCCAGGGATGCATGTGGTGGTGCAGCCGCCTGACCCAGGCCACTCTGCGATCTCATGGTAAGGTATGCGTTGGAGAAAATTCCCATTGTGTCCTTGCCTTTGCAGTAGTGCAGTGACTTGGAGCGATGAGGCACTCCTTGACTGCACTTGGAACTCCTGCTACCTGACAAAGGTAGTGACCAGGGACAATCAGTCACTTCTTGGCAGATCTGGAAATCCTGCTACCTGAATCGCAGCCCCAGTGGGATGGTACCAGAACTGTATGGTATGAAATGTTGGGAAATTGTAGAGCTGGTGAGGAATGCAGAGAATGCCAAAGTCGCCTAACATGAACTGTGGCCAGAATGCAAAAGTGCTGAACAAAGTCAATCATTTTGTGATACTAAGTGAGAACCTTTGAGTTCTGCTGAATCACGGTGGGCTACAATGAGCATCTCTCTCTGAATTGGGACATCTCTCATGGTAGACTTTGCAAGGATCATCCACTAACAGAAGCCGACAAGAAAGATTCCACAAGGATTCCAAGATTGTCCTGTAACTGCTGACAAAGGAGAAGGGCAAGGTCAAACTTCTCCAGGCTCAACAATTGTCCATTGAAGAATAGTGACACATGAAAAAGTGAGTAATTCACTGAACTTGAGGGAAATTTTGACCATAGGCTAATCTCTGTGTGTCTGAATTTCTATGCATCTCTGTGTGTCTGCATTTACTGTATATATCTGTGTGTGTGTGATTTGATTTAACCTTGCAGTAAGTGTTATGTGAACCTTGCCATTCTTGAATCTCGTAAGTCCCTGTTTTGACTGTAACAAATTCCAATGAACCACTTTGATAAATTGGCTAATGATTAAGTGCTGTTAAAAATCACATTTTAATCTTGTGATCTACCTCAAACTATTAATAAATCCTAAATTGCTTTTAAATCCAAGCAGTGTAAAAAAATCTTTGTGACAAATTGGCATTGTTGGCAGGATACTAAGTCTGGGATTCATGACAAAGTCATTCTTCAAGTGATCTAATTCTCCCACTTGGCAATAATGAGGCATCTACCACCTCTCCAGGCAACCTATTCCAGATTTCACCACCCATATAGTTCTATAGTTATGCAATGCCCAAGTTCTGAAAGTAATTTCAAAGCAGCTGTGACAGAAGATGTGCAAGGATGTACTGATCAGAAGGTGCTATCTGAAATATGGCTCTGTTTTTAATTGCCACAGAACAAAAGATGTTGAAGACCAAATGTGTTTTCACTGGAAGTCACTGCAGCTCCACAGAACTTACATGTTCTTAGCAGGCTTCTTTATCCTCTCCCCTTTTCTGTCCTGTCACTAACAGGAAGGTTTGAGAAGAGGTGTTGTCACTGTGCTTTACCACTCGCAGGTGGGACCTCAAAGAAATGAGTAGCTTAAATCCTGTGCAATATGTAATTTCTTTTGCAGATAATGAAGAGATATGTTGATAATCGTCATTATTGTGAGAATAGAAGAATATGCAGGCTTATTAGAGAGAAAGTATACTTAAAACTGCATGTGTTTATTGAAAACCATAAAGAAAAGTCTCGGAAACCAGGAACGTGAAGCAGTGAAGCTTTTCAGTTATGTATGAGTGATACACAGTCTGATCAGAAGTCCTTACAGTAAGACACAGAGCACACCTCAAATACCTCTTGCGAATAAGCATCCCTGTTTTTGCAATATCAGAATGCACTGAGACTGTACAGTAGAAATGGTGGAGCAGGAGACACATTTCAAATAGTTACCAAGATAATTCCAGAAGAGTTTGGCTGTTTTAAATAGGTTAACAGTTATCTGAACTAAAACAAATGAATAATCCAATTTTGCACATAAGATGAAAGATGTAACAAGTTACCTCAGGAACCATGATGTCTCACTCTGGAAAACTTTGCTAAGGTATAGTCACAATTCTCACTCTTCCTCTGCTCCAATGCAGTGATTCTCTTCTATGATAAAACCCCTGTGAAATCTGTTCTAAAAATCTTGTGAAACTAAGTCATCCTGAGAATGTTCTGTAGTTTTCATTGAAAAAGGGTAATTCTTGTCCTTTATTGGTTAAACCGAAAATGCAGCTATTACGGCTCCATAAATCACAATCTTAAAATACTTTTTGTAACTTTCATCTAGAGCTTTATTAAAGATAGTTTTCCAATGGGAATAATTTAATTTTCACTTGATGTAAATTGCCAAAGCTTATATTTCTTTAATAAGAATTATTTGTGGATTTAGTAAAATACATAGAAATCAGAAGTTATCAACCGCATTATTTAGAATGTTATACTGAACACTAAGAACCAGAAAATGCATATCCAAATTATATTCAGTGACTTTATTGTAGCAAATGTTATTTGGACATGTTTTGAAGATGTGATTTTTGTCCTGTGTATTATGTTTAAAATAGCTGTAAGTCAGCAGGGATAATTAATCACATCCAGTTTCTAAGGATGATCTTTCTACTATTTTTGATCAAAACAAAAACACTGGTTTAATCCTTCATACTTCTAGAAATGTAATTGTTAGGTACTGCACATGGAGATTTGATCAGATTCTGAGGTTGTTGCTTGCAGATTCTGACAGTATCTTTCATAGCCAAGTTATATCGGTTTGGCTTGAATGTTATTGGTTTACCTTGGTTTTTTATTTATTTAATTCTTCACAAAATTCTGAGTCTTTGGCCTTCTGTTTAAGAGACGGAAGAAAGTAAAACTATATCATCTACTGAGTCAAAAAAAGAACATTTTCAACATGTTTTTTTCAGTCAGGCATGTGAAACGAATGTTTTGGGAAGGTTTAAAGAAACTACTCACTCTGCTGAACTTCACCGCTGTGTCCAGCGCTTGAAGGTGGAGAGTGATGTGGCATGAAGTTGTTTTTTGGTATGTTCCTGTGTGTTTTTTGTTGAAGAGCTCTTAATTGTGAGGAGATACATAGAGATATGTGCAATTGCTCAGCTACTTAACCCTTCCCCAGATGAAGCTGTTTGATGTCTGCATATTAAAGACCCAGGCAGCCTGATTTTATAAATCCTGAAGGGAAGGATTGTGCCCCTTTCTGTACTGTAATCTGAAGCTGAAAGTGTTTTTGAGCTTGCAAGATTCTGAGCTGCCTGCTACATCAAAGGGACAAGTTACTTCTGGTGATCATACTTGTTTAGGGTTTCTCTCCAGCCTGCCAGGACTGTGCAGTCAAGAATAAAGAGCTACTCGGTCGGCAAAAAGAAATAGGCAAGAGTCATCCTCATTCTCCTGGAGAGAAGAAAGGGAGTGCTCTGCAGGGGTGTGAGCAGACATGCGGGCAGAGGGAGGTGGCTGCTGATGCTGCTCTTCTGATGTCTGTTAAGTTAGTACTTGAATGCTGTCAGGGTTTAATACAGTTTTACAAGAGATACTGTATTTGGGTGCTGCTGAAAGTTGTTGGTATATTCTACGCTTCATCTTGAAACGTCTTGTCCCATCCAGATTCTCAGCCCTTGAAGATGTGTCTTCTTTTAGTTAAAAGCCATGCCAGAAAGAATAAAATGCTTATACAGCTGCAGAGTAATGGTTTGCTAGTCTTAAATGAGTTTTTTATTCAAACACAGAATTTTTAGCATTGAAGAGTCTTAAAGATGATCTAAAAGATAAATCCTGAGGCTATTAAATGAGTTATAGTGTTTTAAATATTAAAGAGCAGAGATATAGACAGGCTATTTCATCTCACTTCATTTTTTTTTCCCCCACAGTAAACCTGTGAAAAGAAATTTAATGAAGCACTTGGAGTGCTCTATGTGAGCCTGCCTGAGACCAGTGCTGAAATAAATGCTTCCACAGGCTGCAAGAAAAGCAGAATGGAAGCATTTGCATCTTCCATGGAGCTGCAGCAAAGAACTGATAGTGCTTCCTGATAGCTCTCTTTCAATCCGATGCATTGACAGCTGACATCCTTGACAAGGAGAAAGAAATATTAAAATAGTATTGATGATACAGGGCCCTAAACTACTAGAGCAGAAGTGTTGAGGTCCTTTGAGGCCAAACTTGACTACTGTAGAAGAGTTGTTTACATAAAGTGACTTTCAGTGGAAGCTTTAAAAAGGAGTTAGCTGTCTCATCACTTTCAGTAGGACTTCAGAAAGCAATGAGCAGTTCTGTTAGAAATGGGATAATTGGCCTCACTTTAATGTTCAGCATCTGAAGTGAGATAAACAAGTTTGTCAAGTGATTGCCTATTAGCTGGCATGCAGTAATGAATATGTTTCCTTAGCCTTTGACAAGTGCAATGCAGCTCAGTTTATTTAAAACACAACGGAACTTGTACATCGAAGAAGTAATGAAGGCGTCATCACTGAGAAAATCATTTGCACAATCTAAGTTATGCACCAAGGCTTGCATTTTCCCAGTAACACTTAGACACATGGTCACACTATGTCAGAAACTCATTTATGAAATATATCTATGCCAGGTTTTTGGAGACAGCACCTCATTTTCATACCATATAGAGAACTGAGGGGACGATGGTACTAACAGTATTTTCTGTAGTTCAGTTGCAAGGCTGTTCAGCTGGCAACTGGGACACTACGGTTCAAATTCAGTCTGATTTTTAAGATATGTTTGATATGCTCAAGTCTGAGAAGGGCCCCAATGAATGAGCTAGTAAATACCCTGAAATGTTGTTTTTACTTTGTCCCGTAAAATTTATTTCACTTTATGATGTACTGACTTCTCATTTCTGCAAGGACTAGAGCTTATATGTGTTGCTTACCAATCCTAATCCTTCATTCTTTTGCAGCAAATGTGTGTATCTTGTACAAAGTAAGTCAGTTCAATAGGAGATCTCAGAGTTCAACCTTTACTCAGACCCTTGCTTTGAACCAAAGAAGGTGCTGAACTCATTTGTATCCTGAAGGAGTACCCGTGATGGCCGGACTATGTTGCATAAGACTACAAGCCTGTCCCTCCTCTTCACCTTTGAATGGTAACAAAGTCATCCTTTTAGACCTTTTTTTCCAGATACCATCTTATTTGTAATAGTTTGCAATGTCTAATTCAATATGAAATTAATTTATCCATTACTTTGTCCTGTTTGCTAGCAGTTAAAAAACTTATTTTGTTCTGACGTACTCATCCTTTAGCTGTTTCTTTGAGAGGATTGGGTTCAGCCTGATGAGACTTCCTTTACGACTCATGTTTCTTTTTAGTCCTTCAGTCACTCTTGCAATTCTTTCTTGCATAAGTTTCCATTCCTTGTGTATCTTGAATTGCAAAGCCATTTATAATTGGAAAGGGTTTAAAAGTGGAAATCTTGGGAGTTTTTAAATTTTCCTTTTGGTAGGATGGATAGGCAAAGAATACAAAATGAGTGTTTTACAAAAAAAAAATTATCAGTTTGAGTAATCTCAAAAAGCTTCAAATTTTTCTGTTCCCAAAACTTAACTATTACTTGAGATTTTTGTAGATTACTAAATAATTTAAAACTCTTTCTAAAAACAATCCAGATTGAAATGCAGAAAAATACATTATCATAGGCTGAAATACCCTGCCTACCCTCCGTGCTGGTTTTGGTCAGACTAGAATAATTCATGGTTGACTTTCAGTAAGTCATAATATTATTAGGCCAGGGCAAGGCAGACAAATACCAGAATGCTCTGTTCATTCTGGAGAATTCAGGTAGCATACTTAGGAAAAGCCATCAGTGAAACAGGACTGCAGGGGTTTAACTGGACAGCAGAACACTTTAAATTTCTGATTAAAGGAGTGCAGCTTCCTTGCAAGGTCCCCTGTCTGATTTGGTTTTGACTAAAGCTTTTCTTTGCCTCGTTGCCAAGCAGAATTCTGCTGTAGATCCATTTGCCTTTGGTGACTGAGTTCAGAAAGAGATTCCTGGGAGGTCAGTTTTCTTCTTTGCTTTAGCTCTCAGCTCCTTAGGAGGCTTCTGTTCTTAGGTGGCCAATGGTATAAACTGGACTTTGAAGGTAGATCGATCTTATGAAGTGTATTCTGGAAGGCAAAATAGTGGAGTTCATGTGTCTATACAGGCTTCTGGGCTTTAACCACAGCAAATTGATGTTTATAGTATTTCATTATGCCAGAATAGGGTACTTGGCTAGCCATGGTATTGGCACGGCTCTTCACTTCTATTGTAAATAGATGCCCAGTGGTGCTGCATTATTCCTCTCTGCCCTGAGTTCTTTCAATGATAGATGACATGAGAAGTGTAGTGAGAAGCTGTCACCATTTACCTTCCTATATCTATTAACCTTTAAAATCTGTTTTGTTTTTTTATTGCTGTCAAACAACACGGAGGGCGGCATGCCACGGAGCACGGTAATCCCCAAACAGCATAATCAAAATCTGATTTGAATCACAGAGCTGAATTAGCTTCTAATGCCAGAGGTTGTAGACAATGAAGGAGTAAGAGCCAAATGACAGAACTCAATACTTCTGTGGGATATTTGAATAGTTTTGCTCAATGGATCTTGGCTTTAGATCTCAGCTGGCTGCTGCTTGCCGGGGCTCTTCAGCTCGAGAGGCAGATGGCCTTGGTAGTTGGTAATGCTTTGAAAATATTTCATACCGTCTTTGTTGCAAACTGTTCTGTCGTAACTCTGCCTGTCTTCCAGAGCCATTATCTTGTGCAATATGTGTGAAATACCTCAAATAACTGTTCTTCTATAGCTCTATTATCATTGCTCTATTATGGATTTAAATATTTTGTAGGTCAAATTTAGAGGAGTTTTTTTTCCTTAAGTACCTTTTTATTCTTTTGTTGCTGTTGTCTTTTTCATTTTGCATAGCCCTACAGCTGTGCTACAGATAACTGAGGAAAAAAGCACCCACAGGTACTGAGAGTCTTGGTAATACAATGATTATCACGGACTACAATGATTAAAGGTTTCCTCCACAGTTTAGAAATGTCATGCAGTTTTTCTTTTTCTTTTTAGGGACTCCACTTGAAGGTTTGAGTGCTTTTTCAAATTATATCCGTGTAGGCTGCCTGAAATCTCTCTGTAACCTAACTTGGGGCATTACTTCATGAAACAAGACTTTCATAAAAGCTGAGCAGTTAATGAAGCTGTGAGCCAGTGTACCTTTCTATTTATTTACAAGGGCTTTTTCCCTTCTAGTTATTTATCTCTGGCTACAATAAATGCACTTGCCAAGTAATGCAGTGATTTGGGGGGGCAGGTTATTAGCAGAGGGAGGCAACAGGAAAGGCAGTGAGTGGATCTTGGAGACGAGGAAGCAGCTGGGGAAGCCAGTGACTGTGGGATTTGTTATAGCTGAAAAATAAGACTTTAATGTCTCTGTTGTGAATGCTATTTTTAATGTTACGGAGAGGAAGCAGATGGAAAGAGACTGTCACATCTGCATAATATGGAAGGATAAAGAATAAGCCCCTTTTAAAGCATTATATAATCCTTACGAGCCGATCTCTCTTCTGTAACAGTCTCCATATGATGATCGTATGGACATACATGCAGCCTCTGGCTGTCTTTTGTGCAGCTCCTGACTCCATGTGGTATATATCATCAAAGCAGGTTTTGGCATGTGTTTCTGAGTGCTTGCTGTATTGTGTTTTAAAGTGCTTTGTGCATGGCTATCAACTCTATCATGTGTGGCTTTATAGGGGTTGGCCCTCCTGACAGTGCAGCGTAGAGCCACCGCTACCTTGCTGATGGAAAGAGAGAACTCCTGACTGGCTGCTGTTCAATCTTAGCCAAGGCAGTGGAGTGCTAAGTATGAAACCATGCTGAGTTCGGGATGAAGCAGTGATGGTACGAGAGGATTCAGAGAGTTGCCAAACCCAGACTTTCTAAATCTTTCCCATTTGAAGTAAACAAACTTATCCTGAATTGGAAGTTGCCTTCATTTTCTCAACAAATTACCTGGATGCAAAAACCTTTGGCTTTATTTCCATGAAATAAAGATGCACATTTGAGGTGAACTATGTGGAACAGCATTTCATTGAAATAAGACATGGGTAGGATTCAGTTCCCCATGATTAATCGGGAAATGTTTGGAAGACCTTCCATCAAATGAATCACAGCTAGAGGAGCATGGAGCATGTGCAGATGACATCACGATTTATTGGTCCAATACAATTTTACTGCAGTAAATAACTTGAGAGATTAGCCTGGTCTTGAAAGGGATATGAATCCTCTTTTTTTTCTTAAAAAAAAAAAAAAAAAAAACAAACGACCAACACAAAGTTTGGGACATTTGTCACACTTCATTCTGCAAAAAAAACAGTGTCAGAAGCAAGGAATGTCTCAAGACAGTAGCAAAAGTTCCTGATACTGGAATAGAATAATAAAATGTACCTGACAGAGATGCTTATTGCTCACAGGCGGTAGTTGTCTCCGGCATTCTCTGTCCCACCCAACCAAGCCTGCTTCCACTAAGGTCACAGGATGACTGGCTAATGTAATGCTGATTTACCTGTGCTGACCACAAAGCCCCATGCAGTCATAAATCTGGTGAACAATCGCCTTCTAATGTTGCAGTACGTCTAGTGAACGTTGTCTGATACGTAATGGGTTCGTGCCGTGTGTTGCCAAGACATTTGGTACCCAGCAGGCATTTAAGATAGTCTCTGTTTAGTCTGATGTAATTGGATCCCAATGCTGTCATAAACAATAGCATCAGATAATAATTAGCAACAACACTTTCTGCATTAATACTGTTTTGATGAATCTAAATAGTTTGAAATCCCATGGATTCCAAAATCAATTTCTTTTTTATTTAGGAGTATATGACCAATACCATGTACAGTACAGATGAGGATAGTTCTTGCACCATAAAACACACCCTTTGCACCTTATAACGTGCTATCTTTAAAATATTTTCTGTAAGAATAAAATATGTAGTTCTTTTCCACTGATGGAAATTACATGGAGTATTACTCTGTTACTGGAAACAAAGGCCAAAACTGACCTCAGACGCTCTCAAAGACCATTTCCTGGCATACATAATTCATTATAATAATTTTTTTGCTGTAAGCTGCATGTAAAGTCTGTGACAGAAGACGTTGAATATGAGATAATCTTTAGAATCTCTCCAAAACTACACGATTATCCCTCAGCCATTTCTGAGGTCTTGTTCTCTGGGCTGCAGTGATACAGGCAGTTTTAGTACTTAGTTATCCTTTTGGCCTGGAAGGTTACTGAGCCTTTCTTTAAAGGCTTAGGTTAGAAAAGTATTCTAAACTTCCAAAGAAACAGGATGAAACTCTTCCTTTAGAAATTAGATTTTTGAGCTTTTTCTTGGAAAATGTGTATTTATGTCCTTTTAGAAAGCACATTTACTTGGACCTTATCTTAAGTTAGTCTATTTAATCATGTTTCCTCTGCCATAAAAAATAGCTGATTCAGAGTGAGATTAACTTCTCAGAAATAAATTCCATAGCTTCTCTTCACATTTTATGTGCATCTCAAATCCAGTCATAAGGTAGTAAAAGTTATCAACTTATGTTTACAGTATGACCTGTCAGCCATCCAGTTAAGGTAAAACTGACTGAACCTCTTTGCAAGGGTTCATAAAATCTGATACTAAAACCAGTTTGTAGCTGAAATTCAAATTGCCAGACGTGTTTCCAGCCTGATCTGATTTTTGTATCCGTTAAAGAAAAAACAGAACACCGCAAACACACCTTGAATACAGAAAGAATCTGAGGAGAGCTGTATTTATGGTAACTTTAATAGCTATTATCAAGGAGTGCATTTAAATCATTCCAAATATTGGTGACTGGTGCGTGACCGTACTATTCTGTCCCGTTGTGCTTCTGGGCTGTACTGTGGTTCAACTGCAAAACTGTTGCTTCTTCTGGAATGTGTCTCTAGTGTTCTCTGTGCTTGTGGCTCACGTGTCTCGTGCTTGCCTTGCCTATACTGGTTAGTGAACAGAGAGAAGCAGATTTGTTAAGTTCTTGTTGCTAAGGAAGTAATACCTGAGCTCTGTGCGTTTCGGGGGGTTTTACTCTGAAACAGTTCTAATCTGCTCATTTAGACCAAGTGCTCCTTAGCAGCTGGAATGTGGTGGGTCCAGTCCTGGTTCAAATGTTGCAGGACACGTCTACAGTGGGAACCAGTGAAGCTGACTAGGAAATTTGCTGAGGAAGCACATCCTTGATAAAACTGAAATGTGATGTAGACATGCGGTTCACTCTGTGTAAGAGCCTGTACACAGATGCTCAGTCACGGTGTACCACTGTTCTGGAACCAGGCAGCAACAGGTCTCCAGTTTCCATGCCCAGTGCTCTTATCTCTGCTGAAGGATCATACAGTCTCCTGGGACTCATTTCTCTAGAAGAGAGCCTCACCTTTTCTCTTTGGATCTTGGAAATCCTTCACTTGCATTGGTCAGTGAGGAATCGATTCCACGATGATGACATTCTGCTGGTAGACTGAGCTTGGTATGCCAGTTTTCACTTTCAGTGTGAGTACTGGTTGTTTTATCAGAGATCTCCCAATTGCAAAGGAGTACACATCCCTGTATGCAGCTTTCATCACAATTCATCATAATTGTGTGAACTAATAATGAACATTCTGTCCAGTTCTGGGCCCCTCAGTTTAGGAAGGATGTTGAGATGTTGGAGGGTGTTCAGAGGAGAGCAACGAGGATGGTGAGGGGGCTGGAGCACAAGCCCTGTGAGGAGCGACTGAGGGAGCTGGGGTTGTTTAGCCTGGAGAAGAGGAGGCTCAGGGGAGACCTTATTGCCCTCTACAACTGCCTGAAGGGAGGCTGTAGTGAGGCAGGAGTGGGGCTCTTCTCTCAGGCAGCCAGTGACAGAACGAGAGGACACGGTCTCAAGCTTCGCCAGGGGAGGTTTAGGCTTGACATTAGGAAGAAGTTCTTCACTGAGAGGGTAATTGTTCACTGGAATGCTCTGCCTGGGGAGGTGGTTGAGTCACCATCCCTGGAGGTGTTCAAAGAGAATTTGGATGAGGCACTTAGTGCCATGGTGTAACTGACAAGTAGGAGTAGGTGTAGGTAGTAGGTGTAGGTGTTGGGCCATAGGTTGGACTCGATGATCTCAAAGGTCTCTTCCAGCCTTACGATACGGTGATACTGTGATTTTACAGGCCCTGTGACCCACTGTGGAAAATCAAGGGAGTTTGTGACTCTCTGCAGCAACAGCTTACACCACAAATTGGCTGTTATGCCTCAGCCATTTTCCACTAAAGGTGTGTTTGTTCTCATCAAAGAAAACCTCATCCTTCAGGGTTCCAGCATATGAACCCACACTGTTACCATTCAGCTCTACCAAGAGCTCAGCGATACCAAGAGGCACGTCATGTGCTTGCTTAGAGAGGGTCCAAACTCCTCAGTGTTGACACGCAGTGTGTTTTCTTCTCTCAGCTGAAGGATGCTGCGGGGCAACCTTTCTGCCAGCAGTGCAAAGCGCTTGACATCTCTATGCCGGGAAGAGAGCCGTGAGCTGTGGTCCATCCCAGAGTTGTTTGGCAGGGCAGGGGTCAGCAGGCTCAGCCTTGTCCCAGGCTGCCTTTCTCCAAATGTCCCTACCTCCCTTTAGCAGAACTAGACATTGCACTCATCTGTTTTGTTTCTGTCTCCCCGCCTAAAGCAGCAAACCTTTCTCCACAGCGAAAGCACGCTATGTGGGCAGGATGTGCTCCAGTGCGTAAGGGCAATTAAAAGGACATTTGTACAATACAGGGCCCAAGCAATATGTTGCTTTTTATTCAGACCATTTCATCCTCATAAAGGTCATCTCAATTTTACATGGCTAGAAAATGTTTTGTGAAAAACTCTCAGGCTTGCATGCTGAAAGGCTGCTCTTTAGCCACCACCAAAGCTCTGTAGGTTTCTGGACATTCCTCTTTATGTTGCCTGCCTTTTATGTATGGAGATTAAAAGCATTCTGCCATAATATCTCTCCTGTCTAGCAGCCTGGATTTCTGTATCTACTCTTCTATGTGGGCTGCCTTCTTGGCAAAGTGCTTGCTGTTTGGGAGAGTAGTAGGAGCAGAAAAGGCTCCCAACAAAACAGTGACACAATTTTTTTTTTTTTAAGATTTATTTTTACAATTTTGGTAAGGATCCAGCTGGCCTGTGTGTGTGTGGGAGACTGGGAAGAGATTTTTAACTGTCTTGGTGGCAGCCTACTTCATATCTGCCAGGACAGCCGATTCCTGGACATATGCTATGGGGTCTTCTGGGGTTGGATCTCAGATTAGAAAACATGAGCAAGGAACTGCTCTTTTCTTCGTATCCATGACTTTCCTTTGAATGTGGTCCATAATACAATCAGTTGTTTTCTTGTTCCTTCTTGTTTGCAGCACTTTGATAATCCACCTGCCACTGGATGACCCACACTGAATTACATGCCAGCCTGGGAACAGGTGAGGTTACATTCCCAGATGTTTCCATGGTGCAGAGCTGTTTTACTCTGAAGACTCACTGTTGCCCATATCTATACTTATCTTGTTGGGACCTCATGGAGTATTTAGTAAGAACCTTTAGTTTGACGATCATACCAGAAAAAGACTTCTTGGAGAAGGGTCTTTACTGAAATGACCGATGTACTCCTGCTTATCATCCTCCAGCATGGAGAGGGAAAGGATGCCGGTGCCCTGTGTTCAGTCTGGATGTTCTCTCTGTTTTGGTGGTAACCTAGAGATGAGCCCCTGGAATGAGCTTTCTATGGGAAACGGCAGTTTGGAGCGGAGTATTGGTCTGGTACTGCTGTAGGAAGGGTTTGATGCTAACCATCCATCCTTTTTTCTCCCCGTTGGCTGCTTTGAAGGGATTGGATTGGTTCCTTTGTGCTGTTACAAGGATTTGTTCCACCGTAAATCACGATAGCCACATCATCCTTTGGGGAGACATGCTCTTCTGCTGGGAGTTGCTTTTAGTCTTGCTGCTTCTCAGACAGATATGGGACTGACGCTATGTGATCTGATGTTCTGCATGGTGGAGAAATACCTGGAGTGGCAGAACAGATGCTGTTGGCATAGGAGGAAAATAAAGAGCAGGATTGCTGTTGGGGGTTTCTGAGGTCAAATCCTCTGAAGCTGGTCTGTATCTCCACCACAGGACTCAATTACGTGATCTGAATTTTGTAATGTTTCCATAACTGTAGATTTGAGTCATTGTGATTGGAAAAATAATCTATGACCTCTTTTATTTTTTTATATTTTACAAAAATTAAAATTGCAATAAAAAAAAAGAACATAAGATGATTATATTGTTCCTTCCAGTCTTTGGTGCTTGATTTCACTGTATAAATCCCCTGTTTTAGCCTAATTAACTGTGTCCTTAAGTAACGAAAAACCAGTTGGATCAATGAGATGTAGCAATTGTACTGTTTGCTTTTATAGATCTGCTCACTGGTGGAAACATTGAAGGGTCTTGCTAAAAATAAGCATCCGTTTCCTGCGAAAAGCTGTGAATGTGGACTATAAAATGCATCTTTGACAGAGGTACACAAAGTAACAGGAAATAAGCTCAGCCTTATTTCAGTTTACTAGTGCTTGGTAATGACGTCACCTTTCTAAAACAAGAGTTAGGTCCTGGGAACACAAGTAGTAATTGTCTTTGTTCCACAATCCTAACCTTGAATGCAGTGACCTCCGGTGAGCTATCCGGCTGAACCAGTGGACGGTTAAGACTAGGAAAGTGGGGGCCTTCTGGGGCACCTGTGTGTGTGTGTACATATATATATATATACACACACAAACATACACACACACACACACACACACACTCCTTTTCCTTAAGTAACAAATCTAGTGATAAAACTCATCTATTTAATGTCCTGTTACTTACGTCAACATAGCGAAAACCACTGTGGTTTTGCAGGTCCATATTCCCTTCATTTCTGTAGTTAATGAAATCAGCTGATAATGTGACTCAAGTAAGTATTTAATCTGGGCTGTCAGAATTATTTGCTTAAAAATAGCAAACCCAAACTATCAAACAAACAACCCCCCAAAAGATAAATTACTCTATTGTCCCACTAAAGGAAGTGCAGGGTCTATTCAATTAGAAGTAATCTATTTTTTTTTTTTTAGAGAACAATGATAACAGTTTTAACATATGTAAATTTTTGTATTGAAGTGCCTCGGCTCAAGGCTCAAATTATCCGTTTCATGTGAAAATTGTAACCCATGAGCCCATTTAAAGTGGTTACTTTACAGTCAATGGCATTTTTATAATAGGGTAAATATTTGAAATTATAACCTATATTTCCAAATTTCAGTGAGATTTCCTACTTTTGATGGTTTGAGGTGTCTGTTTGGTTTGTTGGGTTTTTTTTTTTGTGAAGAGAGGTGATTAGTTCTGTTTAAATGCTGTTTAAATGTTGCACACAACTCTTAACAGAAGTCTAATCACAGAAGTGATTAAATTTCAGTACTGAAGAATCCCATGTTTTTTCTTGCTTACTTTTCTCAAGTGATAGAAATTTTTGCTACTGTTTGAAGAGCTGGATGTTCATGTGTACTTTGGCACTTAGAGGAGGGATTATTCTCACTGCATTAATAATCTTTAGCCATCTTTTGTGCTTTTTCACAGTTTTGTGAAGTGTTTTACTGTAGTGCAAATGTTTCATCAATATTCATATAAATGGCACCCTTACATTCTTTATAAATAAACATACGTTCCCATTATTTTGTCACAGAAATTATTCATAGTGCAGTATTACAGAATTCATTCATATGAATATATTCATATTCATTCAAAGTACTTTATTAAAAGAAGTCAATAAAGCTATTTCCTTCCTGGCAGTGGGAAACTGAAGAGGAGAGTGAAAAGTTGCTGGGGCAACACATCAATCTACTGTCAAAATTAGAATGAGTGTCCTGTTTTCAGAGTTCTGTTTCAATGCATCCCGTGCCATCCGCACAGGTGATCTATGTACCCCCATGCAGAGTGAATCCAATACTCACAGGCAAAAATAGTATGTGTCAATATTAAGGGCTGTTACTGTCTCACTCAAAAGACAAAAATCTTCTAGATTCAGTCCAAATCTGAAGTCCCTGTTTGTCTGTTTGACTCCTTCTTTAGGAAGGCTATTTCGTATTTTGGATACTTGTAGAGCTCGTGAAGTTGTCTGTGTCCCCGCGACTTGAATGGTGGTCACGTCTCTCCAATGTTTCTGTTTTGGCTTGAAAAGAAGGAGACAGTGACTACAGTAGACTTGGTTTTGCCTAACTAAAAAAAAAACCCAAACCAATAATATAATGAGGCTGATTAGTTATAGGTGATGAGCAGTAAGATAAAGAGTGCAGAAAATCTACAAGAAAATCTCTCGATCTGTAGCATTTTTTTCTCCTTTACCCTTAAAGAATGATAAAATCAAGCATCAAGTCTTTTATATTTTGCACTCCTAGCTGTACATTATCACAGATAGGTACAACAAAACACAGAATACCACAACCATGTTTGAAATCTTGGTCTGTATCAGTGCAGTGTGAATGTTACGATACTTTTTCACTTCAGTGCAAACTTTTCCAGCAGAGCTGTTGTCCAAAGCCTCAACAGCCCCTGCTGTAGACATGATGACAAAAAGTGATGCCTGTTTGTTCAGGAAATGGAGCTCATGTTAGACCTTTCAGCTGTATCTCTACTAGTAAATTAAATACATTCAGGAACATTTCCTAGATGTTTAAACCACCAAAAAGCACAGAACTGTCCACATCTCTTCTAGCAAAACCTCGGCTTCCTTCATAGACCATCTGTTGCAGATGGACCATTGAACACAGTAACTCCTGAAGGGTATTGAGGAGGCAGGCTGGTGGGAGGAGGGCAGGCAGCAAGCAGGGACCATCCTCACAGCTTGATATTATGGAAGACCATATGACAGTGCTAATTAACTTACTGGAAAAGATAAAATTGTAAAAATACAAGTCACCATCCCCTGCAAATCTATATTCCTTGAGCTTTGAGGTGGGAGGATAGAAGGAACCTCATCTAGGCCTTAGGCATATAATTAATTCACTACTCCTCATCACGTGGCTCGCTGTGCAGATAAAATGGTTTTGAGGTATTTGCAGTAGAGAATGGATATGCAAAGTAAGTTTTTAAATCCCATAGTTAACTGTCTCCAAGTGCTTTAATTTTCATGACTGCAAATAACACAACTTCTTGCAGTGTTAACTGAATTTCTGTCTGTAAAGACTGACTTCTTGTATTGTTGTCTTAAACACTGACTGACTCTACTTGTAGTGTCTTAAACATCGTCTGACTTTACTGCTATTGTTGTCTTGTCTTCTCGAGTGCTGCGGCTCCTGATGGGTTGACTGTGGCGCTGCAGAGCAGGGGGAAGAGATGCAGGTGTCTGACGCCCCTCCCGCACGCATACCCAAAGGATTCAGGCAGAGATTATTCTAGCAAGGGTCTGTTGAACTGCCAGTGACCCTGGAGCCCCCAGCCCCAATTTCAGAACCTTCCCTGATTCCAGAACTTTTGCACCAAGACCACCCCTGATATGCTAATGGCCATGGACTATAAATAAAAGCCGAAGACAGGCGCCGTTTGCTCACCACCTCATGGAATCTCTGAAGACGCGCTGCAGGAGAACTTCAGGACCACGTGCTCCTGAAGACCACCAGAGGCCCATGGAGTGGTGACTATTTTCCTCTTCGTTCTCCGTCCCCCCGGTGACTCTTATTTCTTTCTCTCCCTTCTTACTGTATCTCTTTTCTATTGTGCCATGGTCTGCATTTCGGGAAGCTGCAACTCAGAGTACACCCGAGTATCTGATTCGTTATTTTGGCTGTGCCCAAAATAAACTCTGTTTTGAATTTACCCTGGAGGTTAATCAGTGTCCAGTTTGGTGTGCAGACACCAAAAGACCCTCCCTCTCTTAGCTGTGCAGGTCAGGAGGACCCGGTGTTAGGAGCAGGACTGGACACAATGTAAGGTAAGCAAATCAGACTAATTTAAAACAGTTAGTCACTTATCTTTCATAACGATTTTCAAAGGGAGTAGTTTCTCCTACCTCCTTCCCAGGCTTTTAGTATTCTGTTGGTTTGAATAAAAGAGTTTAACTTCTTGCTGAAGAGTATAGAAAAAAAGTTTCTTGTGACTTACTTTTCACAGTAATAATTTTATTTTAGAATTAGCTAAACCACCTTATTTTTGGTGAAGCTTACAGACTTGCAGGCAGATGCTGCACATGCATGTAATGACATAATTTGTAATTCCATAACAGATGATGTAACACAAGCGTGACAGTATTTTAATTTAGGGGATTTTTTAATGGTGTCTTTTTTTTACTTTCAACATTTTCTTCTGTAGATAACTATGAATAGTTGTGAACAAAAAGTTAGTTACTGTAGCAGGAACTTTGCTAGCCTGACTCTCCTGCCCCAGCCACTCCCTCAGTTCCCATCTACCAGGAGGAGCAGCTTTTCAATGAGCACTTCCTTCCAAATTATCCGTAATGAGACTCACTGTTTTGGTTTGGGTTTATTTGTTACTCACTTTAAAGTGCCAAGGGGTTTCTAGCTATAGAGTATCTTGGTCAGTTTGCCCTCCATCCTCTTTTACATGTTGTTCTCGTAGCCTTTATTGAGTTTTCCCCTCTTAATATATTCTAGAGTTTTCCCCATCTTTTCCAAGTATCCCCTCACCTTCCAGGTGGCATCTTCCTGCTTGTTCCTTAGTAAGGACTCATCCCCGTGAAGCTCTTCCCAGTGCAGCTCCTTTAGGCATTTTGCTTGAAGATGGTGTAAGGGAGGCTTATTATCAGGGATGCACCCTACAGCCCTCCTGTTTTTTTCACCAAAGGGAAGGGATAATCCTTGTGTGAAGGGGAGGAACCCCGTACTCCCTCGAGGGCCCAGGTTTCTTAGGAATGGATTCTTGTTTAGAGAAAGTGGCTTTTTGATTGCTTTCTTCCTAATAAGGGACTTAATTTGCAGGGAGGGAAAAAAATCATGCTTTTTGGTGTCTCT